>CM064498.1:2781481-2783981 GCA_032716605.1 Paralithodes platypus | reverse complement strand
TTTTGAGTGTTGTGGTAGTTGTGAGTGTTGGGGTTGTTTTGGTAATTTTGGTTGTTGTGGTTGATGTGAGTGTTGTGGTGGTTGTGGTAGTTGTGCGTGTTGTGGTACCTATGGTTGTTGTGGTTGGTGAGAGTGCTGTGGTTATTGAAGTAGTTGTGGTAGTTGAGTGTTGTAGTTGTTGAGGTAGTTGTGAGTGTTGTGGTAGTTGTGAATGCTGTAGTTGTTTTGGTAGTTGTGGTTGTTGAGGTAGTTGTGAGTGTTGTGGTTATTGTGGTAGTTGGTATGAGTGTTGCAGTAGTTGTTTTGGTAGTTGTGGTTGTTGAGGTAGTTGTGAGTGTTGTGGTTATTGTGGTAGTTGGTATGAGTGTTGCAGTAGTTGTTTTGGTAGTTGTGAGTGTTGTGGTGGTTGCGGTTCTTGTGGTAGATTTGGTCGTTCAATGGTTAATGCAATGCTTAAGGCAGTTGTATTCATTGCATTAAAAGAAACATTTTGTAGAGAGTATACATTTATATATACGGTATATATCTATTTACTATTGTGATTTTTTGGGGTATATTTCCAGTAATTTTGTTTAGTAAAATAGGTTGTAGAAGTATTGATTGTGAAAGTTATGATAGTCCCAATTGACCACTTGCGAGTTTCGTTCTATAAGGAAGTTGGAGCTGTAGACATCGATATTTTCCAGAATTACCAGCTAAAATACGGCTTTAGTACATTTATAAACTACATACAATCCAATTCAGCATACTTTTAACCATCAGGAACCTACATTATTATTGCATTTGTATTTGGTTTCGATGTTAACGGCTCCAACTTCCTTATAGCATGAAACTCGTAAGTGGTCAATTGTGGTAGTTATATGGTACCGGTAGTTGTGATATTCGTATATAATTGTGGTAGTTGTGGTAGTTGTGGTAGGTGGAGACAGCCACAAGTTCGAGATACTTCACGAGTGGTGTAATGGTCGCGTAAGTTTGTAGTTCAATTGGTTAAGTTGTGTGTGAGAGAGAGAGAGAGAGAGAGAGAGAGAGAGAGAGAGAGAGAGAGAGAGAGAGAGAGAGAGAGAGAGAGAGAGAGAGAGAGAGAGAGAGAGAGAGAGAGTAAAGATCTCTTAAATAAAAACAGTAACTAACCAAAAATAAGACATACAACCTAATATTCTACAATGGTAGAGATCGCAAGTAATAGTTATGGACTTTAAAAAAAAACAAAAAAAAACAGAAAATAGCACAATCATAAGCAAAATAATATATATAACCAACAATAATTTGAAAGAGTCATTACTGGAATTAGAGTTAGAAATAGACATAATATATATATATATATATATATTATTTGTAAGTTAATTGGTGGATTGGTGATAATATGAATATATTTATAAAAATATATATAGACAATAGTGTTAATAGCCTGACAATATAGTTGAATATTAGCCAACTTAAAAGTAAAGTAGCTAATAATATTTATGTTTATCCATATATGCAGACGCAAATTCATTAAAGACAACTCTACAAATAGTAAATATAGAGCTTTCTTTTTCACAGTGGCACAGTCATAGCTAACTATAAATATACCGATTTAATTACTAGATAATAGTAGAACCATTGGCAGATCCCTTTGAGGATTATGACGCATTTTCACAGTTTACCATGATTATCATTAGACGATTTTATACAGCTTAGGAAGGATATGTGGCAGTGAAAATGGTAAAGACTATCTCAATCAACCCCTGACTGTTAAATACCTTGCTTAATGTGAATCAAATCGTCTAATTTCAGCCAAATGATATGACAAAAAGTGCGTCTTAGATCCTCAAAAGGGTTAAGGGGGTAGTGCTTGGTTTTTGGTCTATATATTTATTTTATAATTTATTTTTGAGTTTCCTCGCTAGACCTCCATCAAGCTTAGAAAAACACCCCTTAGACCCCCTTTGCAAGATAATTTTTGTACATTTTTTGGCATAAAAATGTACCAGCTGAAATTCCAGTACCAGTTCCTTCTAAAATTAGAGGCTCGCTATCGTTCGCCAGGAAAAAATCGACACCTAAAGGGCACGAAAGGTCTTAAAATTGACAAACAAATGAGGCGAAAGGTCTCAAAATCGCCAAACTAACGAAACGAACGTCTTAAAACCTCAAAACTAATATGCTAAACATGAGAGAGAAGGGGGTCCATAAAAAGCGAGTACTACCCCCTTTAAATAGGGAACGACTCAGGGGTGACGGTAGTAGTAAATCGAAGTATCCAGTAATAATACAAAAAAAAACAAAAAACAAAAAAACAATCATAATAAAGTAAAATAATCATAAGTAAACAGTCAATGAAACGCATTAGACAGTAATAACATCGTAGCTAACAACGATTGAGTGTGGTGTTGGGCTGGTCTATCAGAGTGAGACCTGAGCGATCTCTGCCATACCCATAGCTTACTCTGACTGTTCCTTTTACTTATATATTTTCTAGATCTCAAGTGACGGCGTCTCTTCCGTGGATTGACCT
>CM064498.1:2726481-2776481 GCA_032716605.1 Paralithodes platypus | reverse complement strand
CACACACACCACCCGTGCACTCACACATTCACATATTCTCTCTTACGCAATCACACATACACGCACATCCACACACACACTTATTATACACACATACACACCCACCCACACACACTTATTTTACACACACACACACACACACACACACTTATTTTACACACATACACATTATCTATATACTGAATATATAGACGAACACCACACAACACACATGCTCACACATTCATACACACACAACATACACACAAACCAAGGACTTAAAGGAGCCCACCTCTCTTTTTTTCTCTTTCTCTCACTCTCTCTTTGGCTTGTATCCATTCGGCCCCATTCAGCCTACTGTTTTAAGACATTTACCCCCATCCAGGTGTCAATATTTTCCTGGTGAGCGGTAGTGAGCCATCATATATATATTTTTGTTTTGAGAGCAAGCTAAATTTGTAAATTTTTCGATAGAAAAATGTCTCCGGCGAAGTCGGATTTCTCCATACAATGCTCGCCAGGAAGAAATCGACATCTAGATGGGGATAAACGCCTTAAAACAGTTGGCTGAATGGGGCCGAATGGATACAAGCCAGGGGAAGAGAGCAAAGGAGAGAAAGATAAAAAAAAGACGGTTACCCCCCTTAAATATCTTCCTCTCTTCCGGCCTAACGAAAACAGGAAATTCTGTGCCCTTGAAATTTGAGGTGGTGTAAAATATTAATCAACATGGGACCTCAAAGATTACACTCTAGGGTCTTTAGAGGTACGGTAGGTCTTTTGGAACTTTTCCCTGTTTCGCCCCATTTGTTAGAAGATAATAAGACGCTTTACTCCATTATTTTGGCGATAATAAGATGCTTCACCCCATTCAAGTGTCGATTTACCTGGGTGAGCCATAGCAAGCCTGTAACTTAGAAGAAATCGGTCCTCAGTCTTGGACTTTTTCCATCGAATAATGCACACAGCTTGAAGCAGGTTATTGTGGGAATTTTTTAGTTTGAAGGAAGTCTTGGAAGGACAAACTAAAAAAAACAAAGCTCGAAAAATGGCAAAACCCAAGCAAAATCCTCAATTATAATTAATCAAAATATCGTAATATTCCAATAGATGTCGGACCAGATAGTGTTAAGTTTAGATTTTGGGCGTTGGTATATTATAAACATGTCGATTTTTTTTTTTTTCAATGGCTTTATAACACAAAAATAGCCTTTAAAGAAGCACGTACACCTCCCAACGCACTCTTCATCCTCTCTTCCCCTCCCCCCCCACCTCTTTCTCACACACACACACACACACATACATATCCCTCGCCACAACCTCACTCTCAATCACACACTCTCTATCTCACACACACACACTCTCTATCTCTCTCTCACACACACACACACACACACACACACACACATCACATACACACACAACACACATACTCCCCCGCACATACACACAAAAACACTCATATCCCCCCCCCCCCCCCTTCTGCCTCACACACACATATTAGTCCCCCACCACAACCTCACTCACACACACGTACACACACACCCTACACACGTATCCCCCCCCCCTCTACACCCCCCCCCACCCACACATCCCGTAGTATTGACACAGTAACCCCCCCCCCCCACACAGATGAAATGGCACACAGTAAACCCAGAGTAATTTAACATCTGCAGTGGTGGTGGTGGTGGTGGTGGTGGTGGAGGATATAATCTAATTCACCCCTTCTGTACCGGCGACATTTGATTTATTTTATTGTAGCTATATTTAGACGATTTTGTGCAGTTCAAGAAGGATCTGTGGCAGTAAGAAGGATCAAGTGAGATAGTTCGAAGCCTGGTAATTGATGGAGGCACTTTTTAAACTTAATAAAACAGTAGCTAGAATATAATATTTTAAGACGTCGCCGGTATAGAAGGGGTTAAAAAGACGTCGCCTGTACAGAAGGGGTTAACCCTATTTGGATAAGACCATATATTTTCAATAAGGGGAGATGGGTCGTTTTTTTCTTCCCCCTTCTTCCTTGTGTTTAGCCCCATTAGCTATGACATTTTAAGACGTTCGGCCCATTAGTTTGGTGATTTTAACACCTTTAGCTCCATTTAGTTGTCAATTTTCAGAGCTATCGTGCCATTTAGGTGTCGATTTTTTCCTGGCGAGCGATAGCGAGCCTGTAATTTTTTTGAGGAACCGGCCTTCGGCCGGGACTCTTTTCTACCGAAGAATTTACAAATTCATCTTTAGGGGGGTCTAGTGGGTGTTTTTCTAAGTTTTAGGGAGGTCTAGCAAGAAAACTAAAATAATAAATTAATACGTGAATGAATATATCAATAAAAACAGCCAGTATCCCCTGAAAGTAACATGTAATGGTGGATATCTATAACAAACTCTCTACTGCGATTGTCCCAGATTCATGTCTTGGCATTCAGGTTTCTAAATTTATACATCTCCGAACACACACACGCACATCCTTTACTTCTACACATACATATTGGTACGTATTAAACCTACTCATACACACACACACACACACACACACAAACACCACCTCTCTTACCACACATACATCTTGGTACGCATTAAACATTCACACACAAAACACACACACTAAATTTACAGGCTCAGTACACACACACACACACACACACACACACACACACACACACACACACACACACACACATTCCAATAACGACTTACTAAAACCATTATAATTGTACATACAGTACTATTTGCAAGGGGGTATATAATTGTACATACAGTACTATTTGCAAGGGGGTATACATTATTAGCTTCCAAGTGACCCCGTTTTATTATATCCTCTGAGCTATAGTGAACGCTACAAGAGGGTAGATGTTGCCCACAGTCATTCTTAAAGGTGGTGGTGCAGGGGTTGAGATAAACATGGAATAGTAATCACCAACCTGCACATAATTATCTTGCAAAATGCAATGTCTCTGAAATAATTATTAACAATGGTACAAAGGATTTTGTGGATCGTCTACACCGGACCTGTGACGTCATAGTGACATGACGGGAGTATCCTCATCCTGGACTGGATGGTGCACTTACACTCCTATGACGTCACAGGTCCGGTGTAGACGATCCACAAAATCCTTTATACCATTGTTAATAATGTATTTCAGAGATATTGCATTTTGCAAGATAATTATGTGCAGGTTGGCGATTATTATTCCATGTTTATCTCAACCCATGCACCACCACCTTTAAGGGTGTAGTAATTTGGTTGGTCTATTTGTACATTTACTTATTTTATGGCAACCTCGCTAGACCTTTATCAAGCATTAAAAAAAAAAAACTCATAAACCCCCCTTCAAGATAAATTTGTAAATTTTTTGGTAGAAAAATGTACAAATTTATCTTGAAAGGGGGCCTAGGCAGTGTTTTTCTAAGCTTGATGGAGGTCTAGCGATGAACTAAAAAATATATTAGTAAATAAATATATAGAACAAAAACCATGCACTACCCCCTTAAGACAATATCCGTCGCTAGATGGCAAACAGCTCACCATCAGTTTGTCATTCCATATTTAATTTACTTTCCTTTCCTCGTCTATATCTTCTTCACTCATCACTGGTACAATATCCGTCCTCTAGATGGCAGATACTTTCCTTCCAAATGTTTCTGCCTTCCTAATCACTAGTACATTATCCGTCGGCTAGATGCCAGACAAGCCCACCATCACCACAGGATTCCTTACTTAATTTAGGACTACTTTCCTTTCCTTGATTATTTCTTCTTTACTCATCACTGGTACAATATCCGTCCGCTACATGATTCTTAATTCTTGATGTTAGGGCTGTGAGGGCAAGCCCTATTAACCCTGACACGGTGTCATTCAAAGCCGCAGCGGCCTCCCGGGAAGGAGGCTCAACCGTCAGGGACACAGGAGGGGCTGCAGAAGGGCAACAACACTCCCAGGACACGAGGATGGAAGGAAAGATTAAGTGATGAATGATGGTACCCGGCAGGAGGAAGACACATGGTGAAGTGAAGAGGCAATGACGGTGGGACCAACACGAACCCCAGAGGCTGAAGGTGTCCCTGGCACCGACGGAGAGGTGATCCCCACAAGGGGATCCCGAAGAAAGCCAAGGATTTTGCCGATACCAGAGCCGACCACCGTGGGTGCCGCGTCCCTCCAGCGGGCAAGCCACGTGTCACAGGTCCAGGGAAGCACCGGCTCCAACCAACCAGAAAGGAATAAAGATGGCACAGAGTAAAGCTGGCACAGTCAGATGATCAGAGGATGACGAAGGCAGAGCATGGCAGCATGAAAGAAGGGGATGAAGCCGGGGGGAAAAGTCGCTGATCCACTGACGCGGCAGACAATTACAGGGACCGACGGAAGTTCCCCCGACGGCGGACCTCCAGCAACTCTCCGTCGGTTACATGGCAGACACCTCATCATAGTATTCCTTACTTACTAAACTTTCCTTTTATCGTCTGTTACTCTCATCCTCATCGCTGGTACACTATCCATCCGCTAGATGGGAGTCATTCCGCCATCACCATGGCATTCCTTACTTAACCCTTAACTGGCGGCACCCGGCTATTGTCGAGTTAAATATATGTGGCCTATGTGGCGGGTCCCGGCTATTGTCGAGTGCAATTTTGAGCACGTAATGTGCTCTGAGAGAGAGCGGAGCAGTGGGAGGAGCGTAGGTTACCTTATGACCACTCACCACGGTGGCCGTGGAGCTACTGAGCTGTACTCCTTTGTACTCCACCCTCTCTCACTCGTTTCACACGTAATAATGTAAGAAAATGACCGTATTTTACCGATTTTGCCCTTCGGTTGCACGATCGTTGCAAGACAACCAGTGATCGTAGAAGGATGGTTCTGGTGTCATTGGAAAGCTGAATTAACGCCCTTTCAGGGATGCATACTTGTATTACGCTCTGGCTCTTGTTTATGAATGAAAACGAGCACAGAAACAAGCTCGTTTACGGTAAAATCCCCCGCTGGGCGGCACATCAAATATACTCCTCCACCCGCTCTTAAAGTGTTAATATACTTTCCTCTCCTCACCTATTACTCCCTTTCTCATCGCTGGTACAATATCCGTCCGCTAGATGGCAGACACTCCGCTATCACCATAGCATTCCTTACTTAATATACTTTCCTCTCCTCGACAACCTTCTTCTCCAGCTCAAAGATTCTTTCGTACAACCCTGTTCGGACAATTAGTATCTTGCTCAGAATTTGTATCTTGCCTCAAACATTTTATCACAGGTTATCTCCATCGAAATGTAGTAAATAAAACAATTAAAAATAAACATAAATCATAGAATGTAAATAATAATACAAAATAGAGATAAACAATTAATAGCATTCTTGATCATACAGTACATGAGCAAAGCCATTTTATGCAAGCAATTGAAGGAATTAAAATCTGAAGATATCCACACAAGGAACGTCTTTTGACTCTGTGCTCATATTAAACCTCGTCTTGTCTGAATAACTCCATATGCATACAGTATCGTTCCCATCATCTTTAACCCCTTCCTTCACCACGATGGCGTAAATTTAATCACCTGGTTATAATCTACCTCAAAGGGATACATTCAATCTCAATAAACACTTTAATATCGTAGGTCCTTCTTCAACTGCCCCCCCCCCCCCCTCCCCCTATCTCTCTCTCTGACCTTTACTGTACACATCGATCACTGGCGAGTATCGGTCTTTATAAAGAACTGTACGAACTCCCACCCACTTCGGTTACACAAAATATGCTCCCCACCCCGCTTCTTTATAGAGTCTTGAGGTCTATGAGGCACCGTACGAACTCCTCCCCCACTTCGGTTACACAAAATATGCTCCCCACCCGCTTCTTTATAGAGTCTTGAGGTCTATGAGGCACCGTACGAACTCCTCCCCCACTTCGGTTACACAAAATATGCTCCCCACCCCGCTTCTTTATAGAGTCTTGAGGTCTATGAGGCACCGTACGAACTCCTCCCCCACTTCGGTTACACAAAATATGCTCCCCGCCCCGCTTCTTTATAGAGTCTTGAGGTCTATAAGGCACCGAATGATCTCCCACCACTTCGGTTGCACAAAATATGCTCGCCGCCCGGTTCCTTACCTTGTGATACCTTGTGATGAGTTCGCCACACTTCTAGCGGCACCGAGGAATGCGCCGCCCCTCGTTCTGGGTGGTGATTTGGTGCAGCAGGCTATTCATAATTATGTAGAATCTTGATGTCTATAAGAAAACGTACGAACTCTCTACTTTGGTTACACAAAATATGCTCGCGCGTCTTATAGTATCTTGAGCGGCTTCCCTTCTTGCCATTTAATTAAGTGGAGAGGACTGAAGTGGCTGGGAGTATGGGAATTGTCGCATTATGCTGCCGTGGTGGTGGTGGTGGTGTCTCTGCCTGGCACACTCTTGGTAGCTAAACTCTCGTAAATTCTCGCGGTCTCTCGTTCCTGCTTGGAGAGAGAGAGAGAGAGGGAGAGGGAGAGGGAAATGGATAGAGAGAGAGAGAGAGAGAGAGAGAGAGAGAGAGAGAGAGAGGGAGAGAGATAGATAGATAGATAAAAAGAGATAGGAAGAGAGAGAGAGAGAGAGAGAGAGAGAGAGAGAGAGAGAGAGAGAGAGAGAGAGAGAGAGAAAGGAGAGGAGAGGGAGAGAGAGAGAGAGAGATAGTTGTTAGAGTACAAACAAAATGTATACAATACTTTCAGACAATTAGCTACACAACAAAAGGAATACAACATCGAATGCAACGTAAAACAAAGCGAGTAAAGCCTATTTAGGATCCCGAGCGAGGTAGTAAGGAAGAAGGGAGGATAGCAAACTAAGGACGATATAAAACTACCCTCATAAAGATCAAACTGTGCACTAAGGAGAAGAACACCTAACATGGCAAGGGAGCGAGAGTACAGTCACTATATATAAATACATTAATCCACATCGCAAATAACATAAATTAACCCCATCACCACCATTACGTAATTTTCATCTTATTTTAGTTACCATTAGAAGATTTTTCTTTCTATCTATCTATCTATTTACTCAGGCCCAATCCCCACTTTTCCAATATTTTTTCTTTTTCCCTCTTTTCTTTTTTTTTCCTTTTTTGGGGGGGTGGCCGACTCAAAACAGAGCAAGAACATGGAAAACATAAAACACAACATAAAACAACGAACAAACACAGACAAAACACAAGTTCTGTGTTTGTTCATTGTTTTATGTTGTGTGAATGGGGTAAACAAAAATCAGAGGCAGATGAGCACACCCAGCTTCTGGGAAGCTGTTGGTAATAGCAAGAGTGGTAATATGGTCGTTCCAAGTGAGATCAAACAGAGATACCGAGAATACTGAGAGAAGATGAAGGGTTGATTTGTGTCTTGTTGAAGTATAAGGGATAGACCTGTGGGAGTTCTTGATGGGTAGATAAATGGAGAAATTGAGTTTTGGAAGCATTGAAAGCAACAACATTTTCTGTGCTCCAATTGAAAATGGTTGATAGATCAGAAGATAAGTGGGCTATGGCTTCATCACGTGAGGTTTTGAGTGATTGCTTGCTGGGGCGTTCTGAAAAACTATTTGAATAGTGTAAGGTGGAGTCATCAGCATATAATGGATAGGGCTGGACGTAGAGTTGAGAATATCATTAATGAATATTAGAAAGGGAACTGGAGATAGGACAGAACCCTAAGGAACACCAGAGTTGATAGGTTGAAGAAGTGAATGAGGCTGTCCACAACCACAGCAATGGAACGGCTAGAGAAGTCCCGAAAGGAGGATGACCAATAGTTTGTAATATATGAAAGAAGATCACCAGTAGAGCAACCCCTAAGAAAGACATACTGGCGATTTGAGAGTAGATTATGAGAAGAGAGATACTAAAGGAATTTTGAAGTAAGAAGAGTTTAAAAAACTTTGGAGATGCAAGAAATGAGAGCATTTGGATGATAGTTGGAGGGTTGAGAGCGGTCTCCCTTCTTTGGGACAGGTTGAATGAGAGCAAACTTCCAGCAAGAAGGGAAGACGTTAGAGGAGAGACAGAGACGGAAGAGTTTGCCTAGGCAGGGAGTCGGAAAGGTAGCACAGTTTTTTAGTACAACAGGAGGAACCCCATCTGGTCCGTACACTTTCTTAGTATTAAGGCCAGAAAAAGCAGAAAGTACATCTTTAGAAGAGATTAGGATATTAGGCATAAGTAGAAGATGGTGGAATAGCACCAAAATCATCCAAGGTGAAGTTTTTAGAGAAAGATTGGGCGAAGAGTTCAGCTTTGGCAGAGGAAGAAGTAACGTAGTGGCATCAGAGTGGAAAAGGGGAGGGAAAGACGAGGAAGAGAAAATATTGGAGAGGTTTTTGGCTAGATGCCAGAAAGCTTGGGAAGAGCTAGAGTTGGACATGGTTTGCTATCTCTACTATAGAATTAAATCCCGACCACTTCGCTGGGATCGTAAGGTCTGTGTGGCCAGTGTATCTACGTAAATATATTTAAATGTAAATTATATAACCAGGCATGTCCCCAAACCGAAAAAAAAGAGAAACACAGACGAACAAAACACATTTAAGCAACCCCCAAACCTACGACTGCCACCGATACAAGAAAAATAGTCCCTATGATAGATGGCTGGCAAAGTCTGCTATCAGTTCACGCTTCACTGACTGGCTGACTGACCGACTGACTGAACGATTGACTGATTGACTGGTTTCTGATGAGGCTTTGGGTGGCTGGTGTGTATCTACGAGTTATGTGGATGATTTTTTTTATTTTTTAAAGCGGTTTATGATTACGTGGGGTTTTGTTGGTCCCGTCCTCTCTCTCTCTCTCTCTCTCCTCCTCCATTTGGCGAACCGCTTCCTACAGACCGGAAACTTATTCCTACACATAGCACCCTCTCCCACACAAAAAACATTACAAGCACATTGATAACCACACACACATGCAGCACAACACAGCACAGACAGACAGATACGCTTAAACACACACACACACACACACACACACACACACACACACACACACACACACACACACACTCACACATACACTCACAAACACACATACATACTGGCAATAGAACAACAGCTTAAAGTTCAATGTATAACAAAATGGAATAAAAATGTACTAAGTAAGGCCATTTGTAGAAGCAATATAATTTATGTATTTGTTTTTCGTATAGAAGCTTATCCTGTGAAATTGGATAAGGGAGAGAGACTAGTTATGGGTAAACTGAGATCAAGTAAAACTATATTACCAGTCATTACACAGAAATATTGATAGAGAAGACAGGGTATGTACTAAATGTAATGATAATATGGTGGGGATGAATATAATTTGTTAATTTGTCAAAATGATGATATTGCACAGTTAATAGTTATTTTTCTCATTATTACAGGCATAACCCAACACAGTATAAATATATGCTGTTAATGAATAATACTAGCTTAACCCTTGTTTAGCGGGGCCTGACTTAAGTCCGTATGGAGAAGAAAGGACTATGTGGCGGGGACCAACTTACGTCTGTGTGCAATTTTGGCGCAATATTGGCTCTGAGAGAGAGCCGAGCGGTGGGAGGAGCGTAGGTTGCCTCATGACCGCTCGCCACGACCGTCGTGGGCCCACTGACATGTACTTCACACTACTCCACCCTCTCTCACTCGCTACACGCGTAATTATGTAACGAAATGACCGTATTTTAGCGATTTTTGCCCTTCGGTTGCACGATCGTTGCAAGACAACCAGTGATTGTAGAAGGATGGTTCGGGTGTCATTGGAAAGCTCAATTTACGCCCTTTCAGGGATACATACTTGTATTACACTCTGGCTCTTGTTTATGCATGAAAAAGAGCACAGAAACAACCCCATTTATGGTAAAAGCCCCCGCTGGGCGGCACAGTGAATATACTCCACCACCCGCTCTTTGAGTGTTAATGGGGTATGGTTCACTTTTTTGGGTGATTTTTCCATGTATTCATTATTTTTCTAGTTTCCTCCCTAGACCTCCATTTAATATAAACATCCATTAGATCCCCCTTCTAGATTAATTTGTACATATTTCGGTAGAAAAATTTCCCGGCCGAAGGCCGGTTCTTCCAACATTACAGGCTCACTATCGTTCGCCAGGGGAAAAATCGACACCTAAATAGCACGAAAGTTCTAAATATTCACGAAGAAATGGGGCGAAAGGTCTTAAAATCGACTAACTAATGGGGCAAACATCTTAACATCTGAAAACTAATAGGGCTAAACATGAGGGAGAAAGTGGTTCAGAAAACCGGCCCATCCCACTTTACCTAATAAGAACCTTTAACCCCTTCTGTACCGACAACGTCTTGTATTATTTGATTTCAGCTACATTTAGACGATTTGATGTAGCTTTGGAAAGATATGTGGTAGCTAAAAGGATGGATTGAGATAGTCTGTAGCTTTTTAATGGGTAGACGTCTTTCCTGAACTGAGTTAAATCGCTTAATAGTAACCATAACAAAGTGAAAAAATCGTCGCCGGTACTGAAGGGGTTTATATATACTGAATAGATAGATCAAATTTTAGGACATACTATAGTTTGTTTAAGATGTACCAGTGTATTTTAGTGTATGATAATTTATTCAGCAAAGGCATACTGTATAAGTGCAATATGTAAGGGGCTGTGTTCCATAATTTTGTGTAAAAGTCTGAGCAAATAAATTTAATTCAATTAAATTTACATGCTTCACAACACAGCACAGACAGACAAATACGCTTACACACACACACACACACACACTTACACACACATATATACATACCCACGGTCCCACACACACAGTCACACAAACACACATATATATTCAGGCACCAACACAATTAAAACACAAATAGGCAGACAACAGTGACTGCCACATACACAAGCACACACAGCCAAACATATACACATGAACACAAACACAAACATACAAGATAATACACACTTACACACATGAACACAAACACACAGAGACAAGTTAAAAAGCACACACACATCAGTACAGGCATACATAGACGAGTTAATACACACTCACACCCATGAACACAAACACACAGACAACTAAATTCACACTCTCACACATGAACACTAGCACACCACACAAATACACAGGAATAGAATCAACTAAGAAATGAACAACAAAACAAAAACAAAACAAGCAATAAACACAAGTAAGTGATAAATAAAGTTTGTTACTGTAGTCTATTCGCTGTAAGTAGGCGAGACATTATGACCTCTAACCTCTGTAACTTAAACACGACTAGAGTAATCGAGCTAATATCTCTACCATTTGGGAGACGTCAGTCAAGGAATAGATTTGGAAATTTACAGCCAATTTGCTCTAGCCCTTTTTGAGTTACAGAGGATAGAGGTCATGATTTCTCGCCTACTTACAGCGAATAGACTTTAGGATGGGCAAAATACAAGACAGATGAAGGGGAGGAGAAAGAGGAGGAGGAAACTAAGGAAGAGGGGGAGGAGGAAGACAAGGGGGAGGTGGAGGAGAAGAAGAGGGATGGAAAGGAGGAGGAAGAAGGAAAGAAGAAGCAAAAAGAAGAGGGATGAAGAGGAAGAGGAGGAGTAAGAAGATGGAAAGAAGGAGAAGAAGAAGGAATGAAGTAGAATAGAAGAAGAAGAAGAAGAGGGATAACGAGGAGGAAGGTACGAAATGGAATAAAAGAAGAACAGGGAGGTAGAGGAGGATAAAGAGGAAGAGGAAGAGGAGGAGGAAGAAAAGAAGAAGAAAAATAAGGAGGAGAGGAGCAAGGAAGAGGAGGAGAAGAAGGAGGAAGAGAGGGAAAAAGAGGAATAGGTCATGAAAATCGAGTAAAATAAAATGACTTGATAGCCTAGTGCTTAGTGTGCGGAATTTCGGTGTGAGTATCCTAGGTTCGAGTCCTTGGAGTGCCACATGATTGTATTCATTACTTTCATTGATTTCATTAGTTAGGTATATTTTTAAATTAATTGGTGGGTTGGTGAAGACAAATATGAATATAGTACGCAAGGTGCGTTTGAGAGAGAGAGAGAGAGAGAGAGAGAGAGAGAGAGAGAGAGAGAGAGAGAGAGAGAGAGAGAGAGAGAGAGAGAGAGAGAGAGAGAGAGAGAGAGAGAGAGAGAGAGAGAGAGAGAGAGAGAGAGAGAGAGAGAGAGAGAGAGAGAGAGGTGAAAAAATCCATATATAATTAGAAGAAAATGGTTCAAAATTCCCCTGTCAACAGATGTAAACAAACATTCGAAAGTCGCGGAACCCTCGATTTTCGGCGTGACCAGTTACTTCCAAATTAGCGAAAACATTGGAAAACATGTTTTCAAATTGTTTCAGGGATGATTTAGGAAAAGCAAAGTGCTGTAGCTTTGTGTTCTGGATGTAAATACGTTGGAGTTTTTTCTTCATCTTTCACTATTGCAGCTATTATTACAAGTATTATCATATATATTGATAACAGTAATACTAACAATGACAGAACATATATATTGCAGCTATTATTACAAGTATTATCATATATATTGATAACAGTAATACTAACAATGACAGAACATATATATACAGTATACAGTATATATATATATATATTTTTGTTTAATATGGTATTTTAATGGTATTTATATTTATTATTATATTACTTAAAAACTATAGTGCTATTTCTACTACTACTACTGTACTAGTAAAAGATATAGCAATAATAATAATAATAATTAAAGTTGCAAGCAACGTTGTCTGGGGTTCGAGCGGTTTTGCAAGCAGGGTATTGTGTTGGATACAAGAGCTGTGTCACAGATATCAAAAGATCATTTAACTTATCGGGCATGGAGAAACTACAGAAGGAACAGATTGTGCAAACAAACAAGAGCGAGAGAGGGAGAGATTGGCTGTATAAAAGATCTGCCTCTATTAGTTTAGTAACAGAGTTGTAGATATGTGGAATAGGCTACCGAGTGCTCTAATGGGATCAAGAACAATAGAGCTTCAACTTGAAATTAGATAGAACAAGATGGGTTGGGTGTGAAAGGGATCTGCCATGTGTAGGTCAATCGGCTCTCTGCAGACTCCCATTTTCTTATTTTTTTATGTTCTCATTTGTGAGGGAGAGAGAGTATGGTGAGAGAGAATAGGATGTCGTAAACGTAAGGAAGATAGCGATAAATATGAGAGAGAGAGAGAGAGTGCGGGATGGGTTGGGTGTGAAAGGGATCTGTCTTGTGTGGGCCAATTGGCTCTCTGCAGAGTCCGGTTTTCTTATGTTCCTATTTCTTACAATTGTGTTTTGGTTGCAGGTATATGATAACATGGGTGTATAGTAAGTAGTGTAAATAACAGGTAACGTTTATGAGATGGGTTGAGTGTGAAAGGGATCTGCCTTATGTGGGCCACTTGGCTCTCTGCAGACTCCTATTTTCATCTTGGTTGCATGTGTAAGGGATCTGCCTCATTTGTACCGGTGTGCAAACAAACAAGAGCGAGAGAGAAAGAGATTGGCTGTGTAAGGGATCTGCCTCTATTCGCTTGGTAAAAGAGTTGCATATGTGTGTAATAGGCTACTGAGTGCTATATTGGGATCAATAACAATAGAGCTTCAACATAAAATTTGATAGGACGAGATGGATTGGGTGTGAAAGAGATCTGCCGTGTGTGGGCCAACCAGCTCTCTGCAGACTCCCATTTTCATCTTGATAGCATGTGTAAGGGATCTGCCTCATTTGTACCAGTGTGCAAATAAGAGAGAGAGAGAGAGATTGGCTGTGTAAGGGATCTGCCTCTCTCGTAACAGAGTCGTAGATATGTGAAATAGGCTACCTAGTGCCATAGTGGGATCAAGAACAATAGAGAATTTCAAGATAAAATCAGATAGTCATATGGACAAAATGGGTTGGATGTGAAAGGGATCTGCCTTTTGTGGGCCACTTGTCTCTCTGCAGATTCCCATGTTCATCTTAGTTGCATTTGTAAGGGATCTGCCTCATTTGTACCGGTGTGCAAACAAACGAGCGACAGAGAGAGACTGGGTGTGTAAGGGATCTGCCACTATTCGTTTAGTAACAAAGTTGTAGATATGTGGAATAGGCTACCGAGTCCTATAGTGGGATCAAGAACAATAGAGTTCAACATAAAATTAGACAGGACGAGATGGGTTGTGTGTGAAAGGCTGCCACAGGCCCAATACAAAAATGCACCTTGTGTCAAAGTTTGGTCCCGATCCGACAAGTAGTTCCGGAGTTATTGCGTAAAAACCGGACTATATATATTTTTATGGAAGAATGCAATACTCTTGAACCCCTGAAGACATTGCTTGCTGTTTGAGGGAGGAGGAAAGGTAAGTCACACCACACCAAAAATTGTCAAAACATTGAAGGTCTAGAACTTTGTTATTAAACTAAGCATTTGGCAAAGGGAGGAATTGTTAAAAACTTTAGCCAATACTCTGCTATTCCCCAAAAATAGATTTGAATTATCATTATTAATTGGTAGGGTAGGTATGTATAGGTAGGTTGGTTAAATAATTGCTGAAATTCGTAGGGACTCTTAACTATTTTGAGAGAGTTAAATTAAAAAAAATTATGGATCTGAATGATTAATATAACTATTACTGAGCAAAACTAGGGGATGCGGGGAAGCCTATAGATTGAAGACTGAAAACGTTGTGTGGGTACCTAACACGGTGTTAAAGTAATTTATGAATAGACAGTTTTCAATGCTGCAGCCAAACTATTCCACCAATTTCTATTCCTTTGGTACCAAAACGTTCGGAATTGCGAGCCTCACCCAACTACGCAAACATGGCTTTGATCATCTGTGTAGTTTTCAAGATGTGGATTTTTAAGTGTTTTCAAGGTTTTTTCAAGATTGCCGGAAAAAAACTCACGTTCAAAGCAAAACCTTTTCCATAACATTTGCGGAGCATTACAGTAGTAGTGGAGTCCATATGCCAAAGCCCAATCATTTCCTATGAGTGGGAGAGACGGTATTTAGGTTTCAAATTTTTCGGGAAATCGGCTGCCATGGACCTGTTTGGCCGCCATTTCGGATGTTTAGCATATCAAAAGTTCCCCAATACAAAAACGCACCTTGTGGGAAAGTTTGGTCCCGATCTAAAAAGCGGTTCTAGAGCTAATGCGTAAAAACCGGCGTGGAAAAATAATTTGAAAGAATAGGATTTAATTATTGTAATAGGGGTTCCCCGCAGGGCTCAAACCCCTAATAATAATTATAATAATTATAAAATAATATAATAATAATAATAAAACTAAATAATAATAAAAAACATACACCGACATTGGGCAGACAGAAAAACACACACAGACATCGGGCAGACAGAAAAACATACACGACCATAAGGCAGACAGAAAAACATAAACAGACATCGGGCAGACAGAAAAAACATACACAGACTTCGGGCAGACAGGAACACATACACAGACATCGAGCAGACAAATAAATAAACACGGACATTGGGCAGACAGAAAAAATATATACAGACATTGGGCAGACGGAAAAACATACACAGACACCGGGCAGACAGAAAAAAACCTACACAGACGTTGAGCAGACAGAAAAACATACACAGACATCAGGCAGACAGAAAAACATACACAGACATCGGGCAGACAGAAAAACGTACACGTACATTGGGCAAACAGACAAACATACACAGACAGGGAAATATACATGTAGGCCTAGATTGGGCAGACAAAAGAACATCAAAGTACCTTAATCCAATATACGACATACTTTATTACCTTATTCCAACATCTGGTAGACATTACTACAGTACATTATTCCCAAATCTGACAGATATTACTACCTTATTCCAACATCTGACAGACATTACTACCTTATTCCAACATCTGACAGACATTACTACCTTATTGCAACAACTGCCAAACATTACTACCTTATTCCAACATCTGGCAGACATTACTACCTTATTGCAACATCTGGCAGACATTACTACCTTGTTGCAAAATCTGACAGACATTACTACCATATTCCAACATCTGCCAGACATTACTACCTTATTCCAACATCTGACATACATTACCACCTTATTGACACATCTGACAGACATTACTACCATATTCCAACATCTGACAGACATTGCTACCATATTCCAAAATCTGACAGACATTACTACCTGATCCCAAGATCTGGCAGACATTACTACCTTATTCCAACATCTGACAGACATTACTACCATATTCCAAAATCTACCAGACATTAGTACCTTACTGCAACATCTGGCAGACATTACTACCTTATTCCAACATTTGGCAGACAATACTACTGTATTCAAACATCTGGCAGACATTTCTACCTTATTCCGACATCTGACAGACATTACTACGATATTCCAACATCTGGCAGACGTTCCTACCTTATTCCAACAACTGCCAAAAATTACTACCTTATTCCAACATCTGACAGACATGACTACCTTATTCCAACACCTGACAGACATGACTACCTTATTCCAACATCTGAAAGACATTACTACCTTATTCCAACATCTGGCAGACATTTCTACTGTATCCCAATATCTGGCAGACATTACTACCTTATTCCAACATCTGGCAAACATTACTACCATATTCCAACATCTGGCAGACATTACTACTGTATTCCAACATCTGGCAGACATTACTACCTGATCCCAACATCTGGCAGACATTAATACATTATTCCAACAAATGGCAGACATTACTACCTGATCCCAACATCTGGCAGACATTCGGCTACTACCTTATTCCAACATCTGACAGACATTACTACCTGTACCTAGTATCAGTGCATTACTGTGCTGTACCTAGTATCAGTGCATTACCACAGCACACCGAAATGCCAAAACAAAATACCCTCATTGTTCCCTGATTAAATATCACTGTATGAATATTCCCATATTCAAAATATGCTACAGGGGGGCAATGCCTAGTGAGTTAATTGCTCAATAGGTGGCGCTCTGAGAGTGAGGGTCCGAGTGTGGGGGATGAGACTGTGAAGCATAGAGGCGAAGCAGCTTCAGAGATGGAGTTGGGTTCGGGCCATGAATAGGTGCTTCGCATGTCTCACTCCCTAGACTGGAACAAGACCTCACGGGCCTCGCCGTGTTCAGCGGTAGAGTGTAAAGGCTATCAGCCTATGCCCGAGAGGGAGTAGTTGGAATATAGAAAAAAAATAAAAAATAAAAAAAATAAAATAAAATCCCAACATCAGACAGACATTCCTACCTTATTCCATCAACTGCCAAAAATTGCTGCCCAATTGCAACATATGACAGACATTTCTAAAATATTCCAACATCTGACAGACATTACTACTTTATTCCAATATCTGGCAGACATTCCTACCTTATTCCGACATCTGACAGACATTCCTACCATATTCCAACATATGGCATACATTCCTACCTTATTCCAACAACTGCCAAAAATTACTGCCCGATTGCAACATCTGACAGACATTTCTAAAATATTCCAACATCTGACAGACATTACTACTTTATTCCAACATCTGGCAGACATTACTGCCCGATTGCAACATCTGACACACATTACTACTTTATTCCAACATCTGGCAGACATTACTACCTTATTCCAAAACCTCGCAGACATTACTGCCATATTGCAACATCTGACAGACATTTCTAAAATATTCCTACATCTGACAGACATTACTACTTTATTCCAACATCTGCCAGACATTACTGTCAGATTGCAACATCTGACAGACATTACTGCTTTATTGCAACATCTGGCAGACATTACTACCTTATTGCAACATCTGACAGACATTACTACCATATTCCAACATCTGACAGACATTGCTACTATATTCCAAAATCTGACAGACATTACGACCTGATCCCAAGATCTGGCAAACATTACTATCTCATTCCTACATCTGACATACACATTATTACCTTAGTGCAACATTTGGCAGACATTGCTACTGTATTCCATCATCTGGCAGACATTACTACCTTATTCCAACATCTGGCATACATTACTACCTTATTCCAACATCTGGCAGACATTACTACTGTATTCCAGCATCTCTCAGACATTACTACCTTTTTCCGACATCTGACAGACATTACTACCATATTCCAACATCTGGCAGACATTCCTACCTTATTCCAAGAACTGCCAAAAATTACTATCTTATTCCAACATCTGACAGACATAACTACCTAATTCCAACATCTGGCAGACATTTTTTTTGTTTTTTTTTTTCTATGTGATTGAGGGAGGCAAAAGGCATAACTGCCTATAGCGAGTGCCTCCCCCATAGTTGAAAGAGTGACAGGGCCAAAATCAAGGGACGTTCGAGCCAAAATGCCTGGACACACGGAGTTTGAAGCAATTTAAGTCATAGGAAGAGGGAAAGACTGATTCTGGGAGAGAGTTCCAGAGCTCAGATGTTGAGTAGAAGAAAGTTTGAGAGTAACGTTTCACTCTTGGGTTGGAGAGTTGCACAGAGTAGGGGTGGGATTGAGTTGCAAGACGGGTACCACGTGCCCTACGTAAAGGAGGTGGTATGCACTGGGATAGCTCTGAGGAACACTGATTATTATAGTAGCGATAGAATAGCGAGAGAGATGCAACATTGCGGCGGAGAGAGAGAGATTGCAGAGAGGTGGTGAGTGGACGGGAGTTAATAATACGAAAGGCCTTCCTTTCAACTTTGTCTAGGAGAGCGGTGTGAGAGGAACCTCCCCACACATGTGAACAATACTCAATACAAGGGCGCACTATGCCCCTGTACAGAGCAAGAAGCTGTGCAGGGGAAAAAAAACCCTAAGGCGGTTGAGCACACCCAGCTTCTGGGAGGGTGCCTTAGCAAGACTGGTAATATGGTCCTTCCAAATGAGAGCAGAAGAAAAAGAGACACCAAGAATATTGAGAGAAGATGAAGGGTTGATTTTTGTATTGTTGAAGAATAAGGGATAGTCCGCTGGGAGATCCTGACGGGTATTCCAACATCTGGCAGATATTACTACTGTATTCCAACATCTGGCAGACATTGCTACCTTATCCCAACATCTGGCAGACATTACTACCATATTCCAACATCTGGCAGACATTACTAACTGATCCCAACATCTGGCAGACATTAATACATTATTTCAACATATGGCTAATATTAATATCTTATTTCAACATCTGGCAGACATTACCTCCTTATTCCAACATCTGGCAGACATTACTTCCATATTTCAACATCTGGCTGACATTACCTCCTTATTCCAACATCTGACAGACATTACTACCTCATTCCAATATCTGGCAGACATTACTACCTTATTCCAACATCTGGCAGAAATTATTACCTGATTGCAACATCTGGCAGACATTACTACATTATTCCAACATCTGGCAGACATTACTACCTTAATCCAACATCTGGCAGACAATACTTCCTTAATACAACATCTGGCAGACATTACCTCCTTATTCCAACATCTGACAGACATTACTACCTTATTCCAACATCTGGCAGACATTACCTCCTTATTCCAACATTTGGCTGACATTATTTACTACCATATTCCAACATCTGGCAGACATTTCTACGTTATTCCAACATCTGACAGACATTACTACATTATTCCAACAACTGCCAAACATTACTCTCTTATTCCAACATCTGGCAGACATTACTACCATATTCCATCTGGCAGACATTGCTACCTTATTCCAACAACTGTCAAACATTACTACCTTATTCCAACATCTGGCATACATTACTACCTTATTCCAACATCTGACAGACATTACTACCTTATTCCAACATCTGACAGGCATTACTACCTTATTCCAACATCTGACAGACATTACTTCTTTATTCTGACAACTGACAGACATTACCACCTTATTCCAACATCTGACAGACATTACTACCTTATTCCAACAACTGCCAGACATTACTACCTTATTCCAACATCTGACAGACATTACTACCTTATTCCAACATCTGGCAGACATTACTACCTTATTCCAACATCTGACAGAAATTACTACCTTATTCCAACAACTGCCAAACATTACTAACTTATTCCAACATCTGACAGACATTACTACCTTATTCCAACATCTAGCAGACATTACTGCCTTATTTCAACATCTGGCATACATTTCTACAATATTTCAACATCTCGTAGACATTGCTACATTATTGCAACATCTGACAGACATTACTACCATATTCCAACATCTGACAGATGTTAACCTTATTCCAAATTCTGGCAGACATTACTGCCTGATTGCAACATCTGACAGACATTTCCACAGTATCCTAACATCTGGCAGACATTACTACAATATTCCATCATCTGACAGATATTACTTCATTATTCTAATATCTGGCATACATTGCTATAATATTGCAACATCTGACAGACATAACTACCTTATTCCAACATCTGACTGACATTACTACCATACTGCAACATCTGACAGACATTACTACTTCATTCCAACATCTGGCAGACATTGCTAACTTTTTCCAACATCTGGCAGACATTATTACCTGACTGCAACATCTGACAGACATTCCTAACCTATTCCAACATCGGGCAGACATTCGTACCTTATTCCAGCATCTGGCAAACATTACTACCTGTTTGAAACATTTGACAGACAATTTTACATTCAAACATCTGGCAGACATTACTACAATATTCCACTATCACAAACATGAAGGACAATGGTCAGACAGAATTCATGTACGAACATCCGGCAGACAGAAAAACAAACACCGACCTCGGGCAGACAGACAAATATCCAGAAAGTGAATGCCTATGCCATCTAGTGACAAAAAATGGAAACTAGTAATTAATCCCTAAAAGTGAAGGCGTATGCCATCTAGTGACAAAAATGGAAACTAATAAATAAGCCCCAAAAGTGAATACCTACGCCATCTAGTGACAAAAATAGGAAACAAATATATATGCCATGAAAGTGAATGCCTACGCCATCTAGTGACAAAAATAGGAACTATTTGTTTATCCCAAAAAGTGAAGGCCTATGCCATCTAGTGACAACCAAAGAAACTATTAAATAAACCCCAAAAGTGAAGACCTACGCCATCTAGTGACAAAAAAGGAAACTAATAAAATATCCCAAAAAGTGAATGCTTACACCATCTAGTGGTAAGAAAATATACTAACCTAATTAGTTTCATTTTCTGCCAAGAGATGGCGTAAGCATTCGCTTTTGTACTCCTAGATATTAGTTCTATTTTCCTCCAATAGATGGCATAAGCATTCACTTTCTGGAGATATGTATTAGTTTATTATCTCGCCAATAGATGGTGTAGGCATTCACTTTTCAGATTAAATAATTAGTTTCTTTTTCTGACAATAGATGGCATAAGCATTCAATTTTCTGGTTTAATTATTAGTTTCCTTTTCAGTCAATAGATGGCGTAAGCATTCACTTTGCTGGCTGAATTATTAGTTTATTTTTCTGTCAATAGATGGCGTAGGTCTTCACTTTTGGGGTTTATTAATTAGTTTCTTTTGTTGTCACTAGATGGCATACCTTCACTTTTTGGGATAAATAAATAGTTCCTATTTTTGTCACAAGATGGCGTAGGTATTCACTTTTTGGGCTTATTTATTAGTTTCCATTTTTGTCACTAGATGGCATACGCCTTCACTTTTATGGATTAATTACTAGTTTCCATTTTTGTCACTAGATGGCATAAGCGTTCACTTTCTGGATATTTGTCTGTCTGCCCAATGTCGATGTTTTTTTTCTGTCTGCTGGATGTTCGTACATGAATTCTGACTGACCGATATCCTTCATGTCTTTGATAGTGGAATATTGTAGTAATGTCTGCCAGATGTTGGAATTGTTGAAATGTCAGCCAGATGTTGGAATGTAAAATTGTCTGTCAGATGTTTCAAACAGGTAGTAATGTCTGCCAGATGTTGGAATAAGGTACGAATGTCTGCCAAATTTTGGAATAGGTTAGAAATGTCTGGCAGATGTTGCAATCAGGTAATAATGTCTGCCAGATGTTGGAATAAGGTGGTAATTTTTTCTGCCAGATGTTGGAATTAGGTAGTAATGTCTGTCAGATGTTTCAATATGGTAGTAATGTCAGTCATATGTTGGAATAAGGTAGTTATGTCTGTCAGATGTTGCAATATTATAGTAATATCTGCCAGATATTGGAATAAGGAAGTAATATCTGTCAGATGTTGGAATATTGTAGTAATATCTGCCAGATGTTAGGATACAGTGGAAATGTCTGTCAGATGTTGCAATCAGGCAGTAATGTCTGCCAGAATTTGGAATAAGGTTAACGTGTGTCAGATGTTGGAATATGGTAGTAATGTCTGTCAGATGTTGCAATAAGGTAGTAATGTCTACCAGACGTTGGAATATTGCTGAAATGTCTGCCAAATGTTGAAATAAGGTAGCAATGTCTGCCAGATGTTAAAATAAGGTAGTAATGTCTGCCACATGTTGGAATATGGTAGTAATGTCTGGCAGATGTTGGAATAGGGTAGTAATGTCCGTCAGATGTTGGAACAAGGTAGTCATGACTGTCAGATGTTGGAATAATGTAGTAATGTCTGCCAGATGTTTGAATAGGGTAGTAATGTCTGTCAGATGTTGGAATAAGGTAGTAATGTCTGTCAGATGTCGGAATAAGGTAGTAATGTCTGCCAGATGTTGGAATATGGTAGCAATGTCTGTCAGATGTTGAATAAGGTAGTAATGTCTGCCAGATGTTGGAATAAGGTAGTAATGTCTGTCAGATGTTGGTATATGGTAGTAATGTCTGTCAGATGTTGGTATATGGTAGTAATGTCTGTCAGATGTTGGAATATGGTAGTATTGTCTTCCAGATGTTGGAATATGGTAGTAATGTCTGGCATATGTTGGAATAAGGTAGTAATGTCTGCCAGATGTTGGAATAAGGTAGTAATGTCTGCCAGATGTTGGAAAAAGGTAGTAATGTCTGCCAGATGTTGGAATATGGTAATATTGTCTGCCAGATGTTGGAATATGGTATTAATGTCTGCCAGATGTTGGAATATGGTAGTAATGTCTGTCAGATGTTGAAATAGGGTAGGACTATAAATATCTACCAGATATTGGAATATGGTAGTAATGTCTGTCAGATGTTGAATATGGTTGTAATGTCTGTGAGATGTTGGAATATAGTAGTAATGTCAGTCAGATGTTGGAACATGGTAGTAATGTCTGTCATATGTTGGAATATGGTAGTAATGTCTGCCAGATGTTGGAATAAGGTAGTAATGTCTGTCAGATGTTGGTATATGGTAGTAATATCTGTCAGATGTTGGAATAAAGTAGTAATGTCTGTCAGTTGTTGGAATATGGTAGTAATGTCTGTCAGATGTTGGTATCTGGTAGTAATGTCGACCAGATGTTGGACTATGGTAGTAATGGCTGTTAGATGTGGGAATAAGGCAGTAATGTCTGCCAGATGTAGGAATAAGGTAGTCATGTCTGCCAGATGTTGGAATAAGGTAGTAATGTCTGTCAGATGTTGGAATATGGTAGTTATAATGTCTGCCAGATGTTTGAATAAGGTAGTAATGTCTGTCAGATGTTGGAATATGGTAGTAATGTCTGCCAGATGTTGGAATAAGGTACGAATGTCTGTCAGATGTTGGAATATAGTAGTAATGTCTGCCAGATGTTGGAATAAGGTAGTAATGTCTGTCAGATGTTGGTATATGGTAGTAATGTCTGTCAGATGTTGGAATAACGTAGTAATGTCTGCCAGATGTTGGAATAAGGTAGTAATGTCTGTCAGATGTTGGAATAAGGTAGTAATGTCTGTCAGATGTTGGAATAAGGTAGTAATGTCTGCCAGATGTTGGAATAAGGTACGAATGTCTGCCAGATGTTGGAATAAGGTAGTAATGTCAGCCAGATGTTGGAATATGGTATTGTTGTCTGCCAGATGTTGGAATATGGTATTAATGTCTGCCAGATGTTGGAATATGGTTGTATTGTCTGTCAGATGTTGAAATAGGGTAGGCCTATTAATATCTGCCAGATGTTGGAATACGGTAGTAATGTCTGTCAGATGTTGGAATATGGTAGTAATGTCTGCCAGATGTTGGAATATAGTAGTAATGTCTGTCAGATGTTGGAATGTAGTAGTAATGTCTGTCAGATGTTGGAATATGGTAGTAATGTCTGCCAGATGTTGGAATAAGGTATTAATGTCTGTCAGATGTTGGTATATGGTAGTAATGTCTGTCAGATCTTCGAATAAAGTAGTAATGTCTGTTAGATGTTGGAATATGGTAGTAATGTCTGTCATATGTTGGAATATGGTAGTAATGTCTGTCATATGTTGGACTATGGTAGTAATGTCTGTCAGATTTGGGAATAAGGTAGTAATGTCTGCCAGATGTTGGAATAAGGTAGTCATGTCTGCCAGATGTTGGATTAAGGTAGTAATGTCTGTCAGATGTTGGAATATGGTAGTAATGTCTGCCAGATGTTAGAATATGGTAGTAATGTCTGTCAGATGTTGGAGTAAGGTAGTAATGTCAGTCAGATGTTGGAATTTGGTAGTATTGTCTGCCAGATGTTGGAATATGGTAGTAATGTCTGTCAGATGTAGGAATATGGTAGCAATGTCTGCCAGTTGTTGGAATATAGTAGCAATGTCTGCCAGTTGTTGGAATATGGTAGCAATGTCTGCCAGATGTTGGAATACGGTAGGAATGTCTGCCCTGCAGGTGTTGGAATATGGTAGTTATGTCTGTCAGATGTTGAATAAGGTCGTAATGTATGTCAGATGTTGGAATATATTAGTAATGTCTGTCAGATAATGAAATATGGTAGTAATGTCTGTCAGATGTTGGAATATCGTAGTAATGTCTGCCAGATGTTGGAATAAGGTAGTAATGTCTGTCAGATGTTGGTATATGGTAGTAATGTCTGTCAGATGTTGGAATAACATAGTAATGTCTGCCAGATGTTGGAATAAGGTAGTAATGTCTGTCAGATTTGGGAATAAGGCAGTAATGTCTGTCAGATGTTGGAATAAGGTAGTCATGTCTGTCAGATGTTGGAATAAGGTAGTAATGTCTGCCAGATGTTGAAATAAGGTAGTAATGTCTGCCAGATGTTGGAATAAGGTAGTGATGTCTGCCAGATGTTGGAATATGGTAATATTGTCTGCCAGATGTTGGAATATGGTATTAATGTCTGCCAGATGTTGGAATATGGTAGTAATATCTGTTAGATTTGGGAATAAGGCAGTAATGTCTGCCAGATGTAGGAAAAAGGTAGTCATGTCTGCCAGATGTTGGAATAAGGTAGTAATGTCTGTCAGATGTTCGAATATGGTAGTTATAATGTCTGCCAGATGTTGGAATATGGTAGTAATGTCTGTCAGATGTTGGAATATGGTACTAATGTCTGTCAGATGTTGGAATAAAGTATTAATGTCTGTCAGATGTTGGAATATGGTAGCAATGTCTTCCAGTTGTTGGAATATGGTAGCAATGTCTGCCAGATGTTGGAATAAGGTAGGAATGTCTGCCAGGTGTTGGAATATGGTAGTAATGTCTGTCAGATGTTGAATAAGGTCGTGATGTCTGTCAGATGTTGAAATAGGGTAGGCCTATTAATGTCTGTCAGATGTTGGAATATGGTAGTAATGTCTGTCAGATGTTGGAATATAGTAGTAACGTCTGTCAGATGTTGGAATATGGTAGTAATGTCTGTCAGATGTTGGAATATGGTACTAATGTCTGTCAGATGTTGGAATAGAGTATTAATGTCTGTCAGATGTTGGAATATGGTAGTAATATCTGTCAGATGTTGGAATCTGGTAGTAGTGTCTGGCAGATGTTGGATTATGGTAGTAATGTCTGCCAGATGTTGGACTATGGTAGTAATGTCTGTCAGATTTGGGAATAAGGTAGTAATGTCTGCCAGATGTTGGAATAAGGTAGTCATGCCTGCCAGATGTTGGAATAAGGTAGTAATGTCTGCCAGTTGTTGGAATATGGTAATAATGTCTGCCAGATGATGGAATAAGGTAGTAATGTCTGCCAGGTGTTGGAATATGGTAGTAATGTCTGCCAGTTGTTGGGATTTTGTAGAAATGTGTGCCATATGTTGGAATGTAAAATTGTCAGTCAGATGCTTCAAACAGGTAGTAATGTCTGCCAGATGTTGGGATAAGGTACGAATGTCTGCCAGATTTTGGAATAGGTTAGGAATGTCTGTCAGATGTTGCAATCAGGTAATAATGTCTGACAGATGTTGGAGTAGGTTAGGAATGTCTGTCAGATGTTGCAATCAGGTAATAATGTCTGCCAGATGTTGGAATAAGGTAGTAATGTCTGTCAGATGTTGGAATAAGGTAGTAATGTCTGTCAGATGTAGCAATATTATAGTAATGTCTGCCAGATATTGGAATAAGGAAGTAATGTCTGTCAGATGTTCGAAAATTGTAGTCATATCTGCCAGATATGACTCTACTCTGTGCAACTCTCCAACCCAAGAGTGAAACGTTCTTCAAACTTTCTTCTACTCAACAGCTGAGCTCTGGAACTCTCTCCCAGAATCAGTCTTTCCCTCTTCCTATGACTTAAATTGCTTCAAACTCCGTGTGTCCAGGCATTTTGGCTCGAATGTCCCTTGATTTTGGCCCTGTCACTCTTTCAACTATGGGGGAGGCACTCGCTATAGGCAGTTATGCCTTTTGCCTCCCTCAATCACATAGAAAAAAAGAAAAAGATGTTAGGATACTGTGGAAATGTCTGTCATATGTTGCAATCAGGCAGTAATGTCTGCCAGAATTTGGAATATGGTTAACGTGTGTCAGATGATGGAATATGGTAGTAATGTCTGTCAGATGATGGAATATGGTAGTAATGTCTGCCAGATGTTGGAATAAGGTAGTAATTTTTGTCAGATTTTGGAATATGGTAGTAATGTCTGTCAGATTCTTGCAATAAGGTAGTAATGTCTACCAGACGTTGAAATATTGTGTAAATGTCTGCCAGATGTTGGAATAAGGTGGTATAGTCTGCCAGATGTTGGAATATGGTAGTAATGTCTGTCAGATGTTGGAATAAGGTAGTAATGTCTGTCAGATGTTGGAATAAGGTAGTCATGTCTGTCAGATGTTGGAATAAGGTAGTAATGTCTGCCAGATGTTGGAATAAGGTAGTAATGTCTGTCAGTTGTTGCAATATGGTATTAATGTCTCCCAGATGTTGGAATAATGAAGTAATGTTTGTCAGATGTTGGAATATTGTAGTAATGCCTGCCAGATGTTAGGATACTGTGGAAATGTCTGTCAGATGTTGCAATCAGCCAGTAATGTCTGCCAGAATTTGGAATAAGGTTAACGTGTGTCAGATGTTGGAATATGGTAGTAATTTCTGTCAGATGTTGCAATAAGGTAGTAATGTCTACCAGACGTTAAAATATTGTAGAAATGTCTGCCAGACTTTGAAATAAGGTAGCAATGTCTGCCAGATATTGGAATAAGGTATTATTGTCTGTCAGATGTTAGAATAAGGTAGTAATGTCTGCCAGATGTTGGAATAAGGTAGTAATGTCTGTCAGATGTTGGAATAAGGCAGTAATGTCTGTCAGATGTTGGAATAAGGTAGTATTGTCTGTCAGATGTTGGAATAAGGTAGTAATGTCTGCCAGCTGTTGGAATAAGGTAGTAACGTCTGCCAGATGATTGAATAAGGTAGTAATGTCTGCCAGATGTTGGAATATGATAGTAATGTATGCCAGATGTACGAATATGGTATTAATGTCTGCCAGATGTTGAAATATGTACGTAGTAATGTCTGTCAGATGTTGAAATATGGTAGGCCTATTAATGTCTGCCAGATGTTGGAATATGGTAGTAATATCTGTCAGGTGTTGAATAAGGTAGTAATGTGTGTCAGATGTTGAAATATGGTAGTAATGTCTGTCAGATGTTGGAATAAGGTAGTAATGTATGTCAGATGTTGGAATATGGTAATAATGTCTGCCAGATGCTGGAATAAGGTAGTAATGTCTGCCAGGTGTTGGAATATGGTAGTAATGTCTGCCAGGTGTTGGGATTTTGTAGAAATGTGTGCCAGATGTTGGAATGTAAAATTGTCAGTCAGATGCTTCAACAGGTAGTAATGTCTGCCAGATGTTGGAATAAGGTACGAATGTCTGCCAGATTTTGGAATAGGTTAGGAATGTCTTTCAGATGTTGCAATCAGGTAATAATGCCTGCCAGATGTTGGAATAAGGTGGTAATTTTGTCTGCCAGATGTTGGAATTAGGTAGTAATGACTGTCAGATGTTGCAATATTATAGTAATGTCTGCCAGATATTGGAATAAGGAAGTATTGTCTGTCAGATGTTAGAGTATTGTAGTCATATCTGCCAGATGTTAGAATACTGTGGAAATGTCTGTCATAATTATGTTGCAATCAGGCAGTAATGTCTGCCAGAATTTGGAATATGGTTAACGTGTGTCAGATGTTGGAATATGGTAGTAATGTCTGTCAGATGATGGAATATGGTAGTAATGTCTGCCAGATGTTGGAATAAGGTAGTAATTTTTGTCAGATGTTGGAATATGGTAGTAATGTCTGTCAGATTCTTGCAATAAGGTAGTAACGTCTACCAGACGTTGAAATATTGTGTAAATGTCTGCCAGATGTTGAAATAAGGTAGCAATGTCTGCCAGATGTTGGAATAAGGTGGTATAGTCTGCCAGATGTTGGAATATGGTAGTAATGTCTGTCAGATGTTGGAATAAGGTAGTAATGTATGTCAGATGTTGGAATAAGGTAGTCATGTCTGTCAGATGTTGGAATAAGGTAGTAATGTCTGCCGGATGTTGGAATAAGGTAGTAATGTCTGTCAGTTGTTGCAATATGGTATTAATGTCTCCCAGATGTTGGAATAATGAAGTAATGTCTGTCAGATGTTGGAATATTGTAGTAATATCTGCCAGATGATAGGATACTGTGGAAATGTCTGTCAGATGTTGCAATCAGCCAGTAATGTCTGCCAGAATTTGGAATAAGGTTAACGTGTGTCAGATGTTGGAATATGGTAGTAATGTCTGTCAGATGTTGCAATAAGGTAGTGATGTCTACCAGACGTTAAAATATTGTAGAAATGTCTGTCAGATGTTGGAATAAGGCAGTAATGTATGTCAGATGTAGGAATAAGGTAGTAATGTCTGTCAGATGTTGGAATAAGGTAGTAATGTCTGCCAGCTGTTGGAATAAGGTAGTAACGTTTGCCAGATGATTGAATAAGGTAGTAATGTCTGCCAGATGTTGGAATATGATAGTAATGTATGCCAGATGTACGAATATGGTATTAATGTCTGCCAGATGTTGAAATATGTACGTAGTAATGTCTGTCAGATGTTGAAATATGGTAGGCCTATTAATGTCTGCCAGCTGTTGGAATATTGTTGTAATATCTGGCAGATGTTGAATAAGGTAGTAATGTCTGTCAGATGTTGGAATATAGTAGGAATGTCTGTCAGATTTTGGAATATGGTAGTAATGTCTGTCAGATGATGGAATATGGTAGAAATGTCTGTCAGATGTTGGAATAAGGGAGTAATGTATGTCAGATGTTGGAATGTGGTTGTAATGTCCGCCAGATGTAGGAATGTGGTAGTAATGTCTGCCAGATGTTAGAGTACTGGAGTAATGTCTGCCAGATGTTGGAATAAGGTAGTAATGTCTGTCAGATTTGGGAATAAGGTAGTAATGGCTGCCAGATGTTGGAATAAGGTAGTCATGTCTGCCAGAGGTTGGAATGAGGTAGTAATGTCTGTCAGATGTTGGAATATGGTAGTAATGTCGGCCAGATGTTGGAATAAGGTAGTAATGTCTGTCAGATGTTGGAATAAGGTAGTAATGTCTGTCAGATGTTGGAATATGGTAGTTATGTCTGCCAGATGTTGGAATATGGTAATGTCTGTCAGATGTTGGAATATATGGTAGCAATGTCTGCCAGTTTTTGGAATATGGTAGTAATGTCTGCCAGATGTTGGAATAAGGTAGTAATGTCTGCCAGGTATTGAAATATGGTAGTTATGTCTGTCAGATGTTGGAATAAGGTAGTAATGTCGGCTCTCTGCAGACTCCCATTTTCATCTTGGTAGCATGTGTAAAGGATCTGCCTCATTTGCACCAGTGTGCAATTGTTTTTTTTCCTATAAGAGAGAGAGAGAGAGAGATTGGCTGTGTAAGGGATCTGCCTCTCTCGTAACAGAGTCGTAGAAATGTGAAATAGGCTACCTAGTGCTATAGTGGGATCAAGAACAATAGAGAATTTCAAGATAAAATCAGATAGTCATATGGACGAAATGGGTTGGATGTGAAAGGGATCTGCCTTTTGTGGGCCACTTGTCTCTCTGCAGATTCCCATGTTCATCTTAGTTGCATGTGTAAGGGATCTGCCTCATTTGTACCGGTGTGCAAGCAAACGAGCGACAGAGAGAGACTGGGTGTGTAAGGGATCTGCCTCTATTAGTTTAGTAACAGAGTTGTAGATATGTGGAATAGGCTACCGAATACTATAGTGGGATCAAGAACAATAGAGTTCAACATAAAAATAGATAGGACGAGATGGGTTGGGTGTGAGAGGCTGCCGCGGGCGTGTCTGGCCACCATTTTGGATATCATATCAAAAGTTGCACAAGGTTTGGTCCCGATCCGACAAGCGGTTCCGGAGTTATTTTGTAAAAACCGGACTACATATATTTTTATGGAAGCGTGCAATAATACTTGAACCCCTGATAATGTTGATTGCTGTTTGAGGGAGGAGGAAAGGTAAGTCACACCACACCAAAAATTGTCAAAACTTTGAAGGTCTAGAACTTTGTTATTAAACAAAGCATTTGGCATAGGGAGGAATTGTTAAAAACCTTAGCCAATACTCTGTTATTCACCAAAAATAAATTTGAATTATCATTATTATTTGGTAGGGTAGGTATGTATAGGTAGGGTGGCTAAATAATTGGTGGAATTCGTAGGGACTCAAACTGTTTTGAGAGAGTTAAATAAAAAAAAAATAATAGATCTGAATAATTAATCGACTATGTAATTAACACTCAACGAGCGGCTAGTTTGGTAACATCTACCTGCCAAGCGGGCAGATTTACCCTAAATGAGCTTCATTCCATGCTCTTTTTCATGCATAAACAAGAGCCAGAGCGTAATACATTTATGTATCCGTGAAAGGGCGATAATTGAGCTTTCCAATGACACCTGAACCATCCTTGCACGACCACGGGTTGTCTTGCAACGATGTTGCAACGCGAGTACAAAAACCCTAAAATACGGTAATTTCCTTAAATTAATCCCTGTCTAGGGAGGCAGTGGATGTGGATGTGTGTGGAGGAGGGACCAGTCGCGGTACGCGTGCCGTGCCGAATGGTCAGAGCCCACCCGCGCTGCTCCCACCGCTCGGACTCTCTCTCAGAGCCAATTATGTGCTCAACATCGCATTGGACTTAAGTCGGGCCCCGCCAATTAGGTCTTGGTTCTCTTAACCGCCTTAAGTCGAGCCCCGATAGACAAGGGTTAAGCAAAACTGGGGGATGCGTGGAAGCCTATAGACTGTAGACGGTAAACTTTGTGTGGGTAGCGAATACGGTTTTAATGTCATTTAAGAATAGACAGTTTTCAATGCTGCGGCCAAACTATTCCACCCATTTATATTCTTTTGGTATCAAAACGTTCGGAATCGCGAGCCTCACCCAACTACGCAAACAGGGCTTTGATCATCGGCGTAGTTTTCAAGATGTGGAATTTTAAGTGGAATTCGAGTTTTTTTCAAGATTGCCGGGAAAAAAAAACACGTGCAAAAGCAAAACCTTCTCTATAACATTTGCGGAGCATTAGTAGTGGAGTCCATATGCCAAAGCCCAATCGTTTCCTTTGAATGGGAGAGACGGCATTTAGGCGTCAAATTTTTCAGGAAATTGGCTGCCACGGACCTGTTTGGCCGCCATGCCGGATATTTATAGCATATTAGTCAAGGAAATGGGTGCAAGAATTGCTCACAAGGTGATACAAGCATGAAACTTCCCAGAAATGTTCACAAGGACCTACTTTACAATTTCAGAGCAGGAGCCACCGAGATTTCTGTATTGCATAGCAACGGTTGCTAGGCAAAGCATTTTCCTTAGCAACCGGCAGCAACGATGCAGTTTCTGAACTACTATGAAGTGTTATGACTTTGTACTTTTATTTATTTTCCTATATTCACTCCTAAAATGGTTCGAAAGATGTATAAAAGCATATATATCTATATAATAGAGTGAAGGTCAGCACACAACCAGGGCACACTGGTGACATCACTGCTGTGTAACTCAGCATGGGGTTCAGTGCCAGCTGATCTAGATATACTAGTACTTTAATAAGTACTAGTATATCTAGATCAGTGTCCCAAATGCTATCTAACAGCCCCAAATCCACTAGCTACTAAACTGTAGTTTGTAGTTGGTAGATGTAGTTAGATAGCCGCGCCTGAATTGACAGGATGTGCCAGCGCGGGAGAGCCGAGCCAAGGGTAACGGGGCTTAAGAATTACCCGGAAGGTGTACAGATCGCACGGGACTTAAATGGCACTGGATGAACGATCGGGCTAGGTGTAGGGAAACTGAACCTAGTTGTATCCCATAAAGGAATGTGTGCAACAGATGTATTTGATAAAGGTGGTAAAAGGATAAACCCTCGGCCTTAATCATATTTTGTTTCCAGTTTCAGCAAGTTTGATATATTTGATCTGCGCACAGTGATAGTCAAGACGTACTGAATATTCACAGAAATGGCCAGTGCCTCATCTTCATCTGTTCAAGCAACTGATTGGACTATCTGTGTTTTTTGTCAACTGGACACCAAAGAGTCTCTCATATCACCAACTGACAGAGGCTATGAAACCATAGTAGACAACATCACACAGTTTAGTAACCTTGACTCAATGCCAATCAAAATCAATCTGGCACGACTTGACCATGGGAATGGTATTCAATTAACATTGAAAGAACAGAATGCAAAGTGGCACAAATCTTGTTATCAGAAGTTTTCACATACCAAACTGGAACGCGCAAAACGAAAGCACAAGTCTGAGGAAGATGGGACTGCTTCAAAACGAATTTTCACACGTAGCACTAGCAGTGGTGGTGATACTGCCTCAAGTGGAACAGTTGGCAGCAATTGTCCCAAATGCTTCTTTTGTTCCCAGCAGCAAACAAAGGAGAACCTCCGCGAAGTCTGTACATTTCAACTAGATTTTCGTGTGAGGAAATGCGCACATGATCTACAAGATGAAAATCTTCTTGCAAAATGAAGTGCAGGAGACCTTATTGCCCAGGAGGCAAAGTATCATGCAAACTGCCTTACAAACCTGTACAATAGAGCACGTGCAAAGGTATCACAGGATCAGGATGCCTCAGATGACCAGACATGTAAAGGAATTGCTTTGGCTCAGCTGATTTCCTACATTGAGGAGAAGAGGCAAGATGAGGATGTGAAGGTGTTCAGACTTGCAGATCTTGTGAAGCTCTACACTGACAGGCTAAATCAACTTGGAGTGGATGTTACTGCACGAGTAAACAGTAAGCATCTGAAAGACCGCATTCTCATGCATCTCCCAAGGATGAAAGCTTACAAAGAAGGACGAGATGTGTGCATGGCTTGTGAAGAAGATGTTGGCTCTATTCTCCGAGAAGGATACCAGACTGATCGAGATGAGCAGAGTGTCATGATGACCCAAATTGCTGAAATGATCCGACAGGACATCTTCGCACACAAAATAACATTCTCTGGATCGTTTGGCCATAACAGCCAAGTGGAGTCTGTTCCACGGTCCCTTTTGTCACTGGTCAGCATTCTTATCAATGGTTCAAACATCACAGATCAAACATCCAACACAACTATCAGCCAACCAATACTATCCATTGCTCAGCTGTTGGTGTACAACAGCATCAAGAGACGCAGGGATTCTGTGAGAAATCCACAAGTATATCACAGCAAAGATCGTGAAACGCCACTACCCGTCTATGTAGGTCTTAAGGCTCATGCACTAACCAGAGATAGAAAGTTGATTGAGAGTCTATATACTCTTGGTATGTCGGCATCATACAACCGCACAATGGACTTGATCACATCATTGGGTAATAACGTCTGTGACTATTACCATCAGATTGGCACAGTCTGTCCTCCTCAACTTCGCAAAGGGCATTTCATCACCAGTGCTGCAGACAATATCGACCACAACCCTAGCTCTGCGACATCTACAAGTTCATTCCATGGCACCAGCTTGTCCTTGTTCCAGAATCTCACTCCGCAAGATGTCTGTGAAGATGAAGACAATGGCCAAGGATTCACTAATTCAATAACTCAAGAGAGGGGGTTGAGGAAAATGAGCGACTTGCCCCTTTCGTACACTAAACTGAAACCAACACGGTTGCCAAAAAATGACGTCTTTGTCCCACCCATCCCTGCAGACCTGGCTTCTTCCAACACCCCTTTGACCAAGGACATGGACAAGGAATATGACTGGCTGAGTCATGTTGAGAAACATCATGCAGATGACATATCAGCAGAGGCAACTTTGTCTTGGGCAGCATACCATGCCAGCAGAGTGCCAGACCCAGACATTCTGCCATCTGTGAATGCCATGATGCCTCTCTTTGTTGAGGAAGCCAGCTCACCATCTATGCTTCGGCATTGCATGGAAGTGGTGAAGTCAGCAGTTCATCACCTCAACCCTGGCCAGACTCCAGTGATTAGTGGGGACCAACCTCTGTATGCTACACTGAAGAAGCTGCAATGGAATATGTCCGAACTGTATGGTGAGGACAAGTTTGTAATGCTTATGGGGGGTCTGCACACTGAAATGACAGGCTTGAAAGCTTTGGGTCATTGGCTTGATGGAAGTGGTTGGGTGGAAGTTCTCCAGGAAGCTGATGTTGCCACACCAGGCATTGCTGAGTCCTTCCTGAAGGCATCACATGTGACTCGAACCCGTCATGCTCACCAAGTCACTGCATGTGCATTGTACATCCTTCTCAAGAAGGCTTATGATGGATATGTTGCAAACAATTCCGAAGAATCCACAGACACTTTCAGCACATGGTGTGAACGGCGAAAAGCTGAAAGTCCTCAGTTCATGTACTGGCATACGAGTCTAGAGCTGGAACTTCTCTTGTTCACATTTGTGCGATCACTACGTACTGGTGACTTTGATTTGTATGTGGATACATTGAAGAAATTGACACCTTGGTTCTTCAGTCTCAACCACACCCACTACACACGTTGGATGTCCGTACATGTGCGTGACATGAGCAGTCTATCTCACACTCATCCAGATGTTGCCAAAGAATTTCAGCAAGGCAAGTTTGTTGTGGCAAAATCCCAGAGAAAATTCTCCCTCATTGCTGTCGATCACTGCCATGAACAAAACAATGGAGTAATGAAGGATGAAGGCGGAATCATCGGGCTTACCCAGGATGCAAACTCCCTCTTGAGATGGGCAGTGGCAGGACCAGAACTTGTCAGAGTAATTTCTGAGTTTGAAGCGACCATGGTAGGGAAACAACAAAGTTCTGGGCAAAGAAACCATCATGAACAAACCCGGTCAACCCAGAAGTTGTTTGCTGGACAGGTTCAGGTGGTAGTTAGTGTAATGGAGGACATGGGGAGCCCATTTGAGGAGGAAGGGCAGGACCTTCTCAGACTCCATACAAAGGACATCATGGATGAGCAGTCAGTCGAGTGTCTAACCACTCTCGCATCAAAGGGTCAGGAGCAGTATGCAACATTTGTGGAAGAGCGGCTCAGAACAAATACTAAGCCAATCACAGCAACAATTACCAGGAACAAGGTGGTACTGTTCAATGTCCAAGGCAAACGATCAAACAAATCAGGGGACAAAGTCAGTCTCCTCAAAAGTGAATCTTCGCTGTTTGCAAGTCTGTATGTTGCATGTCAGACAAGGAAAGGTGACTTGAACAATTTCTTCAATCATGAAAACCTCCCATTTCCTCCATCTCTGTCTGCCTATGGGCAGCTACGTCCAGGGAAGATCATGGATGGTGCGGCACTTGTCTGAAGCTTTAGGAGTGGCATTTGTATAGCCTGACTTGCCCTAAATTGGATTTTATGCCACATAATTCTTGTATATGATCTCCAAATGCAATGCTACATGTTTTTTAGAACAAGGAGTTGAGAAAAAACCATAGCACCTCACAGCTTTCCAGAAACTGCATTGTTGCTGCCGGTTGCTAAGGAAAATGATTTGCCTAGCAACCGTTGATATGCAACACTGAAATCTCGGTGGCTCCTGCCCTGAAATTGTAAAATAGGTCTTTGTGAACTATTGTGGAAAGTTTTATGCTTGTATCACCTTGTGAGCAATTCTTGTCCTATTTAGTACCGATTGCCTATATCAAAAGTTGCCCAATACAAAAACGCACCTCTTGTGAAAGTTTGATCCTGATCCAAAAAGTGGTTCTGGAGTTATTGCGTCAAAACCGGCGTGTAAGAAGAATTTGGATGAATAAGTGGGTTTAATGATTACAATAGGTGTTCCCCGTAGGGGTCGAACCCCCAATAATAATAATAATAATAATAATAATAATAAACCCTGGGTTTTCTCCATCATATTTTGTCTTATAAAATACGCAAATATTCACGAGTTCGTTGGCGTCTATCATAATATCGACATTCTGCAAATACATCGATTGACAGTCGATTGAATTATCTTATATCTGATGAATATTTCGGCAATTTTATATATATCAACGTCGCTGAATATTCCCAAATGTTCTTCTTTTTGCTTGATATTAGCTATTTCAGAATGAGATGGCGCGTTTTTGTCCTTTTATTCTGGCTATAATTAGATGATTTTATTCAGATTTGGAAGGACAGATTGGAGTCTTGGGCTGAAGTTGGACGGAGGCAATGTTTTCGTCTCCGTCTGTCTGTCTGTAAGATATCTCACACAGTTCTGAATCGGTTTTCACTCATTTTGGTGGGCGCCAAGAAAGAAGGGATTCAACTTAGGAGGCGATCCGGATCATATACTGGAACTCAGATCCAGGAGAAAATTTAGGCCCATGATATAAACCCTTTCAAGCTCCAATACGCGTTTCTTTTCTGTTTCTGGCTACTATTAGACGATTTTATTCAGATTAGTAACGGTATATAGAAGTCAAAGGGTTGATTGAGATAGTATTTACCCTTTTAATACCCACAGATACTTCCTAAGTTGCATACAATCGTCTAATGATAGCCAAAATAAACTGCTAAAACGCATCAGAATATTCCTTGTCCTTATAATTCCCACATATCTTTCCTAAACTGATTAAAATCGTCTAATGAATGCCAGAATAAACTGTGAGTATGCATCATAATCTTCAAAGGGTTAAGCCACCTTCGACGTAAATGTAATAAATAATCTTGGCGAAAGGAAAGTAGAAAAACAGGATAGTACGGGGAAGTAGGGCCAAATTAAGTTAGTGTGGTAAACCTCTCTTCCTACAACATAAACCGGGTTTTTATGCGTCTTAAAACACACGATATGGCTCTCAAGACTCTCTCTCTCTCTCTATCACGCGCACACACACACACACACACTCCTACTCTCTCTCTCTCTCTCTCTCACACACTCACTCTCACTCTCTCTCGCTCTCTCTTCCAAAGTAAACAACAAAACAAAAACTCTGCTATATGAGTTTGTGGGCATTAAGCTTGATCTGGATTCATGGCCAGCGCTAAGGAGAAGGATTGAGAGAGAGAGAGAGAGAGAGAGAGAGAGAGAGAGAGAGAGAGAGAGAGAGAGAGGGGTAGATAGATATTTTGATATATTGATAAAAACATACCTGGTGTCGAGAAATCACTTATTAGCGCGATTGTACAGTCGCGCTAATAAGTGATGTCTCGGCACGAAGTATGTTTTGATCAATAATTGGTACCAGCAATGCCTAACCTTCATTTCTTCATATCGATTGAAATATACAAACACGTTCCTACACGTACCCACCCTATTCAACATCCGACAGACATTAATACAGCACAGAGCAAGCCAAACGTAATGACAGCTGGGACATGACTTATTAGCGCGATTGTACAGTAAATTATTTAACACTAATAGGTATACAGTATCTATTTTATTAATGTGTTGGCGTGTTTTGACTTTCCCATCTCTCTCTCTCTCTCTCTCTCTCTCTCTCTCTCTTCCCTGATCCTACATTCATAACCAGCCTCCCCTTGCATTTAATTTGGGCCGCCGTGGTCATGAAAGAAAATGGAGAGTAGATGCTGGTAAGATTGGCTGGGATTGTGTGTGTGTGTGTGTGTGTGTGTGTGTGTGTGTGTGTGTGTGTGTGTGCGCGTGTGTGTGATATATAGATAGATATATAAATAGATAGATAGATAGATAGATAGATATTTAAATAGATGTATACAGACAAGTCTATCCATCAATTAAGTCATCACACATTAATGACACTATAACCTCTCTGTTCTCCATTATCAACCCGACCTGACTAACGGGGCAAATGTCTTAAAATCTCAAAACTAACGGTGATAAGCATGAGGGAGAAAGGGGTTCAGAAAAAGGGCCCATCTCCCCTTAAGTAAGACATAACCCATAAATATTATCCATCCCAACCTAACCTGACCAATAATGCAGCCTGATCAATGTTACTAGGCACAGTCACATCTTTCTATCCTTCCATTCTATCCATCTCTCATATCTATCAACAATTAAGGGGAGACTTCCACTTGAGGGATTTTTTTCTTGACCCCTTTCTCCCTCATGTCTAGCCCCATTACTTTTGAGATTTTAAGACGTTCGGCCCATTAGTTTGGCAATTTTAAGAACTTTCGCCCCATTTCTGTCAATTTTAAGACTTTTCGTGCCATTTAGGTGTCGATTATTTCCTGGCGAACGATAGCGAGCCTGTAATTTAAGAGGAACCGGCCTTCGGCCGGGACATTTTTCTACCGAAAAATGTACAAATTTATCTTGAAAGGGGGTCTAGGGGCTGTAATGTTAAGCTTGATGGAGGTCTAGCGAACTAACTAAAAACCTCCCCTTAAGTAAACCCACCCTAATGAAAATAAGACCCTGCTAGTCTCCATCCCAACCTAAACTGGCCAATAATGCAGCCTGATCAATGATACTAGGCACATTTATGCACGTCTCATTTACCTATCTTGCTATCCATCTATCTATGAACAATTAAGTACAAACACATTAATGAAAACAAAAATCAATCTATTCTCCATTCCCAACCGAACCTGACCCAGTACGCAGCCTGATCAATGATACTATTTTTGTATAGGCACATTCTCACACGTTTCATATACCTACCCATCCAACTATCAATCAATAATTTAAAAATCCTGATAAATTGAAAAAAAAAATCCCTCTATTCTCCATTCCCAATCCAACTTGCGGACCAACGTTACTAGAAACACGATTCATCCTTCCATCAACAATTAAGGGGAGGCTGGCCGTTTGTTTGGTCTATTAATTCATTTATTCATATATTTTTTAAAGTTTCCTCCCTAGACCTCCATCAAGCTTAGAAACCCCCCCCCCCCCCTAGACCCCCCAGGAAAAAATCGACACCTAAATGGCACGAAAGGTCTTAAAATTGACAACGAAATTCGGTGAAAGGTGTTTACATCGTCAAACTAATGGGCCTAACGTCTTATAATCTCAAAACTAGTGGGGCTAAACATTAGGGAGAAGGGGGTCCAGAAAAACGGTCTGCCTCCCCTCAAGTAAGCCCACATCACCGCAAACGAAACCCCTCTATTTTTCAATCCCAACCCAACCTGACCTATAATGGGTCGTTGTAAATGGGTCGTTGTTGGGATGGATTAGGTCATGGCTAATTGGTAGGAAGCAGATAGTCAGCATAAATGGTACTAATCTATATTATATTAATTTCACCACAACACCAAACACCCCCGATGAAATCAATTAAAGTATATGAGTCAGAATGGGGAGCAGTCAAAAGTGGTGTCCACCAAGGATCTGTATTGGGTCCTCTGTTGTTTGTTATATACATAAATGACCTTGATTTAGGTATAACTAGTAGGATAAGTAAATTCGCAGACGATACCAAAATGGGAAGAACAATAGATTCAGATAGCGACATAGAGTGCCTCCAAAGGGATCTAGATACTTTACACGAATGGTCAGTAAATTGGCAGATGAATTTTAACATTGACAAATGCAAGGTATTAAAGATAAGGAAGACGAATACTAATGCAAAATATAACCTAGCTAATACGGAATTAGAAAACTCAGACTGCGAGAAAGATTTGGGTGTGTTTGTTATCAACGATTTGAAGCCTAGAGAACAGCGTATAAGCGTTCGTAACAAGGCAAACAGGATTCTCGGGTTCATCTCTAGGAGTGTGATTAACAGAACTGCCGATGTTATCTTAAACTTTACTTATCATTAGTGAGACCTCGTATGGATTATGCTGTCCAATTTTGGTGTCCTTATTACAGAATGGACATAGATTCGTTGGAGAGAGTACAGCGAAGAATGACAACAAATATTCATAATATTAGAAATCTACCATATGAAGAAAGGTTGACAAAATTAGGCTTACATTCATTTGAAAGACGCAGAGTTAGAGGGGATATGATAGAGGTGTTCAAGTGGGTTAGTGGGATTAATAAAGGGGGCATGCCAAATGTACTGAAGCTCAGTGATAGCGAAAAAACTCGAACAAATGGTTTTAAATTAGATACATTTCGTTTCAGAAAAGATATAGGCAAATATTGGTTTGGTAACAGAGTTGTAGACATGTGGAATAGGCTACCGAGTGATATGATAGGATCGAAAACGATAGGGAGCTTTAAGATAAAATTAGATAGGCATATGGACGAGATGGGTTGGATACGAGGGGGGATCTGCCGTGTGTGGGCCAATCGGCGCTCTGCAGACCCCCGTAATCTTGTGTTGATCTCTGACCGCTTTGGTGAGGTCATTCCTCAAGGTATTAATGAGTTGGGTCTATCATTAGGCCTTGTAATTGGGGTTGGGTGTGACAGGGATCTGCCTTGTGTGAGCCGATAGGCTTTCTGCAGACTCCCATTTTCTTATGTTCTTCTTACGTTCTTATAATAACTCCCCTAATCAAGGCTACCTAACAAACATACATTATTATTATTATTATTATTATTATTATTATACATGGGTCCCTTGCGAATTAGAGACAGAGACTCCCAACTAATCCGATCAGCCACTTTTCATTAGACTTCCTGTTCCTTGTAGAGTTGGTGGTGCATCAGGTTGAGAGATCTTGATCAATAATACATTCGGAGGACTGGGTGCTTGTTTGTTTGCTTGTTTGTTTGTCTTGCGCCTTGCTTTGCTTGTGTTGTGGTCTTGTTTTGTTCTCGTTTTAGGCTTGTATTATGTGTGATTTTATTTATATTCCTGTTCAGCTTCTTTCTCGTTCTCGCTCGTGCTCTCTCTCTCTCTCTCTCTCTCTCTCTCTCCTGGAATATTGCGTTCAATCCTGGTGCCCTTACTACCAAAAAGATATAGACAAACTAGAACGAGTTCAACGTAGAGTTACCAATATGATACCTTGCCTCAAGAATAAACCATACGAGGAGCGTCTTAGAGAATTAAATATATTTCCTTTAACACAGGGCAGATTAAGAGGCGACCTGATTCAAGTGTTCAAAATCACCAAAGGGATCGACAATATTAACTGTAATAAATATTTCACTATCGACCAATCACATTACACGCGGGGAACGGTTGCAAAATTATTGGTAAATCTTCTAACTCACACGAGTCTAAGAATGTCTTATTCAATCGAGTTGTCAACTTGTGGAATGGGCTTCCCCGTTGATTCTTTTAAACTTCGCCTAGACAAACACCTTGCCTTAAATCCACGTGTGACTGCATTTGTAAATTATTATTATTTTTTTTTTTTACTAACAACTGTCCCCTACTAACATTTAATCCTGCCACGGACATTAATTTTGTCCCAGGGCAGTCTTCCCTTTCCATTTTTCCCTTAGCCACTCTAAACTACTGTTTGGACACTTGACCATCAGTGTTTTAGAGGGCAAGCAGCCTTGAGGGGTCACCGGATCTGTGTTTGCTTGATTTCCTTTGTACTACTTTGTACTCTCTCTCTCTCGCTCTCTCTCTCTCTCTCTCTCCATCCCTCTGTATATGTATGTGTCTGTGTGCGTGTGTGCGTGAGTGTGTGTGTATCCTCGTGTGTTTGTATGTGTGTGCGCGTGTGTGTGACTTTGCATGATAAACAGACAACAAATTATGCATTGTGCCTCCCGGAAGCTCTATTTTACCATGAGAGGAGTCCAGCTTCACGCACATTTCATTAAAGTTAAGCTCTTGATTCATTATTATTGTGTTTCGCGCTCCAGTCTCTCTCTCTCTCTCTCTCTCTCTCTCTCTCTCTCTCTCTATCTCTATCTCTCTCTCTTTATATATATATATATATATATATATACACAAACTATCTATATATCTACTGTATGTTGTATATGTGTGTGTGTGTGTGTGTGTGTGTGTTTGTGTGCGCGCGTGCAATACAGTATAATTATGCTCTAAGCCTTCACGTTGCTATATTTGATTGGGAGGTTAGCGGAGAGTGGTTATCGGGAACTATGATGCATATTAATTTATCAAGGCAGTATTACAACATAATTTACACAGCACCATTTAGTATGAATAATGCAGAATAATAAATGTTCTGCCTCAATTCAACACGCTTCTACAAACATCGACTTAGTGTAGAAAATCCAAGAAATATCATTAAGATTAACATTTTCAAATATTGTTTATAACTAATAGGGAAAACAATACACCACGGATAAAGCAATAATGACTGCAAAGAGGAGTATGTATAATAGCTAAAGTAAATCAGGGTAAAGAAAACTAGAAATATACAGTAAATATAATAAAGAAGGAGGTAGAACAAACTGAGAATGTAGTTGGAATAGAGAAAGAGGAAGCGATAACGAAGGTACGGAAGACATGACGGTGATAAAGTGGAAGAAGAAACATATGAGACAACTGAAGAGGAAGAACGGGGAAATTGAGGGGCAGAGTGACAAGGGTTGATGAAGAGAGAGAGAGAGAGAGAGAGAGAGAGAGAGAGAGAGAGAGAGAGAGAGAGAGAGAGAGAGAGAGAGAGAGAGAGAGAGAGAGAGATCTATATTTACATAGATGCACTGGCCACACAGACCTTACGATCCAAACGAGTTGGTCAGGACTTAATTCTAGTAGAGATAGTATATCCGATAGAAAAGGAAAGTTGAAGGAAAGGATAGAACAAAAGAAGGCTCTGCTATTTACAGAGAGAGAGAGAGATAGAGAGAGAGTGAAACCGTGAGAAATAGTGAGAGTGAGAGTGAGTTGTGAAACCCATGATTTCTTCAAGATTCTGTCTTGCTCACAACCAGGAACAGGTGTGTGTGTGTGCGCGCGCGGGCGTGTGTGTGTGTGTGTATATATATACAGTATCATAGACTACAGTAGATCTGGTCTGGACACGTCAATGGAACTTTGCAGTAAGGGACCCAAAATCGGAGAACGAACCCCCAAGTTCGAACCTCGAATCTGCGAACAAATTATATTTTTGCGGTTTCGAGGTTTGAACTTGGGGGTTCGTTCTCCTATTTTGGGTCCTTTACTGCAAAGTTCATTTTCGTGTCCAGTCCAGATCTACTGTAGTCTATGATAGTATATATATATTATACTGTATATACAGTATATACTGTACGGTATATATATATATATATATATGTGTGTGTGTGTGTGTGTGTGTGTGTGTACAAAAACAGGTCAAACAAACGCATCATAGAAGGATTTAAAACAATCTTATAAATAAATATTTGATAATAATTGGCTATTTACCGTAGAAGAACTATAAGGAATAATCAAACTAATGAATTATATAAAGAAATACAGCGAAAAACAGAACTGTATACAACTAGAGAAAATATGAATATGGTAGAAGCACGTACGAATATTTAGATAAACACAAATAATAACAAACAAACTTAATACAGTACTGAAACCAAACGCCCACGCAGAAACAAAAGCCTAAATAAGTGAAGGTATCTTAAGGAGGTGGCACACGAACGCATTTTCTGACAATTTTCGATGAACAAGTTTTATTCATTGTTCTATTCTGAGGCTCTTTCATATTGGCATCGGAAACTAGATGGAAGGTAGATTAGGTTAGGCAGTTTAATTCCTACGGAACTTCTTAACATTTGGAAGCTGCTAACCAACCATTGGAATTATCATATTACCACTCTTGCTAAAAACAGCTTCCCAGAAGCTGTGTGTGCTCAACCTCCTCCTGGGGTTCTTTACCCTGCGCAGCTTCTTCCTCTGTACAGGGACACAGTGCGTCCATGTATTAAGTATTGTTCACACGTGTGTGGAGGATCCTCTCACACAGCACTGCTATACCAAGATACATGTTAGTCTATGTATTTTGTTCTATACAAAGTAGAAAGCAAAGCCTTCCGTCTCATTATCTCACGTCCACTCACCAATTATCTGCAGTTTCTCTCTCTTAGCTGCAATGTTGCATCTCTCTCACTATTCTACCTCTATTACAATAATCAGTGTTCCTCAGAGCTCTCTCAGTGTATACCACCCCCTCTTCGTAGAGCACATAGCACCCGTCTTGCAACACAATCCCACCCCTACTCTGTGCAACGTTATTCTCAATCTTTCTTCTATTCAACAGTTGAGCTCTGGAACTCTCTCCCAGAATCAGTCTCTCCCTCTTCCTATTGCTTAAATTGCTTCAAACTCCTTGTGTCCAGGCATTTTGGCTCGAACGTCCTTTGATTTTAGCCCTGTCACTCTTTCAACTCTGGGGGAAGCACCCGTCACAGGCAGTTCTACCTTTTGTCTCCCTTACTCACATAGAACAAAAAATGCCCGTAAAAATTGACGGAAAAATGGCTCGTGTGACACCTATTTATTAGTTTAAATAATGTAAATAAGAGAGTAATGTGAAAGCGTAGGACACCATTAGGGGGGAGAGCATCATTAAGGGGGTAGCACTGATCGCTTTTTCTGGACCCCTTCTCCCTCATGTTTAGCATGTTAGTTTTGATATTTTAAGACGTTCGTTCCATTAGTTTGGCGATTTCGAGACCTTTCTCCTATTTTTTTATCAATATTAAGAACTTTCGTGCCCATTAGGTGTCGATTTTTTATTGGCGAGCAATAGCGAGCCTCAAATTTTAGAAGGAACCGGCCTTCGGCCGGGACATTTTGCTACCGAAAAATTTACAAACTTATCTTGAAAGGGGGTCTAGGGGGTATTTTTGTAAGCTTGATGGAGGTCTAGCGAGGAAACTAAAAAAAAAATACTAATAAATAAATATATAGACCAAACACCAAGCACTACCCCCTTAAGGAAGTGCAGGAACTCGCCAAGGAATAGGACTAAGTGAAGTGAGTGAAGGTGAAGAAGGAGGCACGTGCCGCTAGCTAGTTCTTCTGTGAGGGGGAATGACACTTGATGAATAATTGTTTCTGGACCCCTTTCTCCCTCATTTTTTAGCCCCATTGATTTTGAGATTTTAAGACGTTCGCCCCCATTAGTTTGGTGATTTTAAGAATTTTCGCCTAATTTCTGTCAATTTTAAGACCTTTCGTCATTTAGGAGTCGATTTTTTCCTGGCGAGCAATAGCGAGCTTGTAATTTAAGAGGAACCGGCCTTCGGCCGAAACATTTTTCTTCTGAAAAATGTACAAATTTATCTTGGCAGGGGGTTTAGGGGGTGTAATTTTAAGCTTGACTCAGCACCATGATGTCTTGATACTTTGTATTCTAACTAAAATTAGATGAATGTATGCAGTTTAAGAAGGACCTACGTTACTAAGACGGTTAACAGAAGGAGAGTGTAAACTAATAAAAGATAAAACAAACCTTAAAATAAACACGATTCATATTACCGAGCAGAAACGAAAGGCTATGATAAAGGAAGGAACACAGGAAGAAGTTTAAACACACACACACACACACACACACAAACACACACACACACACACACAGAACAACAGAGAATAAGGAGTAAGTAAAAATAAAAGTAATAGATGAAATGAGTCAATTAAAGAGAAGAAACGAATTTCAAATGAACTAAATGAAACACAAGGCCACGATAAAGCAAGATTCCCAAGAAGCTAATAAGGAACGGAAGAGTCCTCGAAGCGGATAAAAGAAGACGAAGTAGAACAAGAAGTAGAAGAAGAAGAAGAAGAAGAAGAAGAAGAAGAGAAAAAAAAGAGGGACACAAAGAAAAAGAAGAAGAGGAGGAAAAAGAAGCAGAAGAAGAAGAAGAAGAAGAAGAAGAAGAAGAAGAAGGAGAAGGGGAACAAGAAGAAGAAGAAGAAGAATAAAGAGGAGGAATGATGAGAAACGTAAATGTGAGTGGAGGAGAAAGGCGAAGAAGGGAGGAGAGGGATGAGCACTTAAGAGCAGCGGTGGTGGCGAGGGTGAGGGAATAGGAGAGGGAAGAACGAAGGATGGGAGGAAGGAAGGATGAAGGAAAGATGGGAAGAAGGAAGGATGAAGGAAAGAACGGAAGCAGGGAGGAAGGATCAGAAGGAAGGGAGGAAGAAAGAAGGAAGGAAGGATTTCAAGGTATGCAGGAAGGAAGGAAGAAGGAAGGGTTTAACGTAGGAAGGAAGGATTATAATGTATGAAGGAGGGAGGGATGCAAGGAAGAAGGGAGGGAAGGAATAATGAATGATGGAAAGAAGGGAGGATTAGAAGGTATGAAGGAGGGAAGCAAGAAGGATGGATATAAGGAAGGAACGGAGGGAGAAGGAAAGGACACGAGGAAGGAAAAAAAGTGAGGAAGGAAGAAAAGGCGAAGAAGGAAGGAGGGGGATTAGCACTTAAGAGCAGCAGTGGTGGCGAGGGTGAATGAATAGGAGAGGGAAGAAGGAAAGATGGGAAGAAGGAAGGAGGGAAGATGGGTACGAAGGATGGGAAGGGATGAGAAAAGAAGAATGGGAAGATGGTAGGAAGGAAGGATGGGAGGAAGGAAGGAGGAAGGGAGAAATGAAGGAGGAAGGCAGGAGGATGGGGTGAAGGGAAGAAGGAAGGAGGATGGGGGAAGGAAGGAGGATGGGGGAAGGGAGGAAGGAAGGAGGATGGGTGAAGGAAGGAGGATGGGGGAAGGGAGGAAGGAAGGAGGATGGGGAAGGAAGGAGGATGGGAGGAAGGAGGAGGATTGGGGAGGGAGGAAGGAAGGAGGATGGGTGAAGGAAGGAGGAGGGGGGGGAAGGGAGAAGGGAAGGAGGATGGGGAAGGAAGGAGGATGGGAGGAAGGGAGGAGGATGAGGGGAAGGAAGGAGAATGGGGGGAAGGAGGAGAGAGGAAGGAGGATGGGGGAAGGGGAAGGGGGAGAGGGAGGAGGGGAGGAAGGGAGGAAGGAAGGAGGAGGAGGAAGGGGAGGGTGGAGGAAGGAAGGAGGATGGGAGGAACGAAGGAGGAGGGAGGAGGAAGGAGGGTGGGAGGAAGGAAGGAGGATGGGAGGAAGGAAGGAGGAGGGGAGGAAGGAAGGAGGAAGGGAGGAAGGAAGGAGGATGGGAGGAAGGAAGGAGGAAGGGAGGAAGGAAGGAGGATGGGAGGAAGGAAGGAGGGAGGGAGGAAGGAAGGAGGAGGGAGAGGAAGGAGGAGGGAGAGGAAGGAGGGAGGGAGGAGGAAGGAAGATGAAGGAGGGAGGAAGGGAGGCAGGAAGGAGGGGGGAGGAAGGAAGAGAGGGAGGAAGGAAGGAGGTTGGAGGAAGGAAGGAGGAAAGGGGAAGGAAAGAGGAGGATGGAATGAAGGAGGGTGGTAGGATGGGAGGAAGGAAGGAGGAAGGGAGGAAGGAAGGAGGATGGGAGCTAGAAGAGAGGAAGGAAGGAGGATGGGAGGAAGGGAGGAATGAAGGAGGGTGGTAGGATGGGAGGAAGGACGGAGGGGGAGGAAAGAAGGAGGAGGAGCTAGAAGAGGACGGAAGGAGGAGGGGAGGAAGAAAGGAGGAGAAGGAAGAAAGGAGGAGGGGGAAGGGAGGAGGAAGGAAGGCGGATGGGGGAAGGGGAAAGGAAGGAAGGAGGTTGGAGGAAGGAAGGATGGAGGGAGGAAGGAAGGATGAGGGAAAAGAGAAAGGACAGAAGGAGAGTATGGGAGAAAGGAAGGAGGATGGGAGGAAGGATGGAGGGTTGGTGGAAGGAAGGAGGATGGGAGGAAGGAAGGAGGATGGGAGGAAGGAAGGAGGATGGGGAGAAGGAAAGAGGATGGGAGGAAGGGAGGAATGAAGGAGGGTGGTAGGATGGGAGGAAGGAAGGAGGAAGGGAGGAAGGAAGGAGGATGGGAGCTAGAAGAGAGGAAGGAAGGAGGATGGGAGGAAGGAAGGAGGCTGGAAGGAAGAAAGGAGGATGGGGGAAGGGAGAAAGGAAGGAAGGAGGATGGGAGGAAGGAAGGAGGATGGGAGGAAGGAAGGATGATGGGGGAAGGGAGAAAGGAAGGAAGGAGGATGGGAGAAAGGAAGGAGGATGGGAGGAAGGATGGAGGGTGGGAGGAAGGAGGATGGGAGGAAGGAAGGAGGATGAGGAAGGAAGGATGAGGGGGGAAAAGAGAAAGGAAGGAAGGAGGATGGGAGAAAGGAAGGAGGATGGGAGGAAGGATGGAGGGTGGGAGGAAGGAAGGAGGATGGGAGGAAGGAGGGATGATGGGGGAAGGGAGAAAGGAAGGATGGAGGATGGGAGAAAGGATGAGGGTGGGAGGAGGAAAGGAGGATGGGAAGAAGGAGGGGGGAGGAAGGAAGGAGGAAGGGAGGAAGGAGGGAGGATGGGGGGAAGGGAAGGAGGATGGAAGGAAGGGGGGGGAAGGGAGAAAGGAGGAGGGAGGAGGGGAGAAAGGAAGGAGGATGGGAGGAAGGAGGGGGGGGAGGAAGGAAGGAGGATGGGAGGAAGGATGGAGGGTGGGAGGAAGGAAGGAGGATGGAAGGAAGGATGATGGGGGAAGGGAGAAAGGAAGGAAGGAGGATGGGAGAAAGGAAGGAGGATGGGAGGAAGGATGGAGGGTGGGAGGAAGGAAGGAGGCTGGAAGGAAGAAAGGAGCATGGGGGAAGGGAGAAAGGAAGGAAGTAGGATGGGAGGAAGGAAGGAGGATGGGAGGAAGGATGGAGGGTGGGAGGAAGGAAGGATGATGGGGGATGGGAGAAAGGAAGGAAGGAGGATGGGAGAAAGGAAGGAGGATGGGAGGAAGGATGGAGGGTGGGAGGAAGGAAGGAGGATGGGAGGAAGGGAGAAAGGAAGGAAGGAAGGAAGGAAGGAAGGAGTATGGGAGGAAGGATGATAATATGAAAGGAAGGGATGGGAACAGAAGACAGGGGGAAAGAAAGGGAGGAAGAAGAAGGAAGGAGAGGAGAAGGTTTAGTACTTAAGAGCAGGAAGGACGGAAGGAAGGAAGGGGAAGGATCAGTACTTTCCAGCAGTAGAGCGCGTGAGGCTTTCCACGAGCTTAATAAAATCGTCTCATGTTAGCCAGAGTACAATAAGTTGAGGCGGTTTCGTCTTTACTATGAAATGTCTCTCCTAATCTGACTAAAATCGTTTAATGATAACCTGAATAAAATGCAAAAGATGTTTAAGGGGGGTCACCTTTCCTTTCCTCTTTCTCTCGCTTGTATCCATTCGGCTCCATTCAGCCTACTGTTTTAAGACGTTTATCCCCATACAGGTGTCGATATTTTCCTGGCGAGCGATAGCGAGCTAGTATTGTATGGAGAAATCCGGCTTCGCCGGAGAAATTTGTCTATCGAAAAATGTACAAATTTAGCCTGCTGTCAAAATGTTTGAAAACACAAATATGTTGGCTCACTACTGCTCGCCAGAAAAAAATCGACACCTGTATGGGGATAAACGTCTTAAAACAGTAGGCTGAATGGGGCCGAATGGATACAACCCAAAGAAAGAGGGAGA
>CM064498.1:2588981-2723981 GCA_032716605.1 Paralithodes platypus | reverse complement strand
TTATTTATATTATTATCATTATTACTAATAATATTAACAACAAATATTATTTATATAACAAAAACAAAACAATTTCTAATATATGCTCTTCATCAATAGTACGGTAAGCAAAATTAATATAGAAAAATAAACCTTGATCAAAATAAACCTTGATCAAAATAAACCTTGATCAAAATAAACCTTGATCAAAATAAACCTTGATCAAAATCTCGCACGAAAGAAGACAATAAATCGGGGGAATGGGAGCCAAAGGAATTACATTAAAATACATTAGCTTTTTGAGGGAGGTGGGAAAAAATGCGATAAATTAAAGGAGATTGAAAGACAACGGATTGGAAAGAAGGAGGAGAGGGGTGGAGGGAGGGGAAAAAAGGGGGGGGGGTAGGAGGGGAGTGGAAAAGAAGGATGACGATGATGATGATGATGAGGAGGAGGAGGAGGAGGAGGGGGAGGAGGTGGAGTGAAAGAGGCGGAGAAAGCAAGGGAGGATGAAGAGGAAATAGAGGAGGAGAGGAAGAGGAGGAAAAAGAAGAGGAGGAGGAGGAGGAAGAGGAGGAAGAGGAGGAATACAACGGACTCACAAACTGCAACACACCTATAATTGGTTCTTATGGGGCAGTTTCGATATCTACACGGTTAAGGGGAGGAAGACCGTTTTTCTGAAACCCTTTCTCCCTAATGTTTAGCCCCACTAGTTTTGAGATTATAAGACGTTCGGCCCATTAGTTTGGCGATTTTAACACCTTTCGCCCCATTTCGTTGTCAATTTTAAGACCTTTCGTGCCATTTAGGTGTCGATTATTTCCTGGCGAGCGATAGCGAGCCTGCAATTTTAAGAGGAACCGGCCTTCGGCCGGGAAATTTTTCTATCGAAAAATGTACAAATTTATCTTGAAGGGGGGTCTAAGGGCTGTTTTTATAAGCTTGATGGAGGTCTAGGGAGGAAACTAAAAAAAAATATATGAATAAATGAATTAATAGATCAAACAAACTGCCAACCTCCCCTTAAGCTACTAATAAGGAGAAGGAGTTTGAAAATGAAGTTGAAGAAATATGATATGATGAAGTAAAGATGAGTACAATGTTGATGGAACTGATGAAGAGGAAAACGAAAGAAATGATAAAAGACATGATTATGATGATGTCAATAATAATAGTAATTAAAAAGAGAAGAACAAAAAATAGGAAAAGTGGGGATTGGACCTGAGTAAATAGATAGATAGATAGATAGATAGATAGATAGATATTAATATTCACAAGAATAATAATAATACGAGATGAAAAGAAACAATATGATACAGCAAATATGAAAAAAATATATTAATGAGGCAACCAAGAGAACATTTTAAGGGGAGGCTGGCAGTTTGTTTAATTCATTTATTCATATATTTATTTAGTTTCCTCCCTAGACCTCCATCAAGCTTAGAAAAACACCCCCTAGACCCCCCTTCAAGATAAATTTGTACATTTTTCGGTAGAAAAATGTTCCGGCCGAAGGCCGGAATGTATGGAATGTATGTATGTATGCTTCCATGCCCAAGAGTATTACCTCGGTAATACGTTCAGCAGTCTTCGAGGGTCCCCGGCAATGGAAGCAAAACTCATTCCATGGGAAATCAAATAAGTACTGCCGAAGAGCCTCCCAGTCGGCAGCGCTAATGTGCCACAAGAGCTGCCGGTTGGGAGAATCGGGTGGCCGTACCGGAGAGATAGGACAGGTGACAGATATTAGTTTATGGTCGGAGGAGCCCAAAGGAGAGACAAGATTAACAGTATAAGCAGAAGGGTTAGAGGTTAGAAATAAGTCAAGCATGTTGGGCCGATCTCCAAAGCGATCTGGGGATACGGGTTGGTTGCTGGACTAACTGCTCTAGGTCGTTTAGGATAGAAAAGATGTAGGCTTGTTCACCAGGTTGGTCAGTGGAAACAGGAGAGCCCTTGGCGGTGGTGAACGTTGAAATCTCCTAAAATGGAGATTTCTGCGAAAGGAGAGATGGATACAATATGTTCCACTTTAGAAGTTAGATAGTCAAAGAATTTTTGATAGTCAGTATAATTAGGGGAGAGATAAACACCGAAGACATATTTAGTTTGAGAGTGACAAGAAAGCTTTAGCCAGAGAGTTGAGAATTCAGAAGAATCTAAGTTGGGAACACAGAAGAAAGCAAGATTGTTGCGTAACATCCACCTTTGGCTTGAAGCTGAGGATAGAGATAGTAGGAGGATGCAGAGGAGGGTTTTCTGTAAGTAGACTCAGAAAACTGCGTTTCGATGAGAAAGAAAAGGTCAGGGTTGGCAGAGGAGAGGTGGTGTTCCACAGAGTGGAAGTTAGAGGAAAGGCCACGAATATTGGCAAAGTTAATAGTGAGAGTAGAAGGATGTGGTCCCAAGCATTTTGGCGAGTCGTTTCCAGGGGTCAGATAAATGGGGGCATTTCTGGGCCCCCCCCCCCCCCCCCCCGTGACTCCGAGTCAGATCGAGAATTTGTAGTTATGATTTATTAAAAGATAGTGTAGTATGTCAGGTGTTTGTTGTATAATGTATTGATAGGAGGAGAAGGTGTTTTGCAGGGCAGGCTGAGGTTGCCCTCAATATTGATGAGGCACAGAAAGGATCAGCTAGGGAGGGCAGATGGTGAAATAGGAGTTCCAGCTGTCCTTATCAACCACCTAGCACTCCCCGGGAGTACTCTCCTGTTCGGCTGGTGCCTACAGCCTCCTCCTATATATACTATATATATATATATATATATATATATATATATATATATATATATATATATATATATTCATATATATATATACATATATAAAGAGGAAGAGAAAAGGAAGACACACAAGAAGATATATTAACGAAAGAGGCAGGAAGACTCGGTCTTCAAATAACACAAGGATGAAAAGATATTGGCTATTGTCACCGGAGAACATGATACAAGAAGAAGGAGAAGAAAGAGGAGGGAGAGAAGGAGGAAGAAGAGGAGATAGAGTAAGGAAGAGGAAGCGGAAGAGGAGGCGGGAGACGAGGAAGAGAAGGAAGTGGAGGAGGAGTGGGAATACAAAGGAGTACAAAGAGAGAAAGGGAGGAGGAGAAGGAGGTGAAGAGGAGAAGAAGGAGGAGAATGAAGAGGAGGCATAAGAGAAAGAGGGGTTGAAGGAGGAGGAGGTGGAGGAGAAAGAGAAGGTGAGGAGGAAGAGGAAACAGAAGAAGGAGGGGAAATAGAAGGAGAGGAGCGGAAGAGAAAGAAGAAGAGGAAGAGGACGAGGAAAAGAAAGAAAGGGAAGGAGAGGGAAAAAAATAACTAGAAGAAAAGAAAAAAGAGGGAGAGGAAAAGAGAGAAGGGAAAGAAGAAGAAGAACACGAGACAAGAAAGAGGAAGGGAGATGGAGATAATAGGCAAGGTGACACGAACGATTTTAACGGCTGATTTATTTGGCGATTGATATGATATGTGTGTGTGTGTGTGTGTGTGTGTGTGTGTGTGTGTGTGTGTGTGTGTGTGTGTGTGTGTGTGTGTGTGTGTGTGTGTGTGTGTTAAGGGGAGACTTGCCGTTTGTTTGGTCTATTAATTCATTTATTCATATACATTTTTAGTTTCCTCCCTAGACCTCCATCAAGCTTAGAAAAAAAAACCCTAGACCCCCCTTCAAGATAAATTTGTAAATTTTTCGGTAGAAAAATGTCCCGGCCAAAGGCCGGTTCCTCCTAAAATTGCAGGCTCGCTATCGCTCGCAAGGAAATAATTGACACTTAAATGGCACGAAAGGTCTTAAAATTGACAACGAAATGAGGCGAAAGGTGTTAAAATCGCCAAATTAATGGGCCGAAAGTCTTATAATTTCAAAATTAGTGGGGCTAAACATTAGGGAGAAGGGGTTTTTGAAAAACGGTCGGCCTCCCCTTAATACCTCTGCCTATCCTATGACTGTAGAATCAACAGCACATTTTCAACAGTCTAGTGGATATTTTTCTTATCCATATTAATCCGAAGTAAGCTGGATTTAATTACTATTTCGTCATCTGATTGGAAAGCTTATCCCTTTGAGCATTTTGGCAGGTTTACTCGCAAGCTTAAAATATTTGTTCAAGATTAGGGATAATTGACACAATATATTTTACCTTTTTCATTCTTCCAGATCCTTCCTAAACTGTATATAATCTTCCAATAATAGCCAGAATAATCTGTCAACACGCGTCACCATCCTCAAGGGGTTGTTGTTGTTGTTGCTGTTCCTCAGGCTGTCTGGCCGAGCAGCCCCAAGGTCCCGAGCAAGGCCAAGGCCATAACCGAGCGCCCCCACAGAACCCTCCCAGCTTGCCACTAATATGCCCAGGTGACCGAAGCCACTCAAAGGCGGGGAGCTGAGGAGGGTGCGGAAACACCCGGGAAACAAAATCCCCACACCCAAGGCCCTGTGCCCCTCAGCAATTATAAAGGGAAAGTTGAGGGGCAAAGGAAATATGTGACGCTTTGGCTCCCAATCTGCCAGGGTTGGCAGTAGGGAGGTCAATCCACGGAAAAGACGCCGTCACTTGAGATCTAGAAAATATATAAGTAAAAGGAACAGACAGAGTAAGCTATGGGTATGGCAGAGAACGCTCAACTCTCATTCTGATAGACCAGCCCATCACCAGTCCTCAAGGAGTTAATGAAGTTGATAATTACATAGTTTATCTAAAAAATAGAAAATAAAAATAATAATAAATGTAGGGATTGGGTCTGAGTATATGGATGGATGGATATAAAGTAGGGTATGTATCATCTACATATATTACATAATTACATCAAAGTAATCGTCATATGTACTTCTGACATTGGATATTATATAGCCTTGTCTAGTTTTATGATAATAGCCAGTAATGTCATATGTATCCCAGCAATGTGATACTCCAACTGAAGCCTCATCTTGCAACACGACTCTGGTAAGCCTTTAGTGGGGAGTGCTTGGTTTTTGGTATATATATATATATACTGTATATATATATATATATATACCGGTATACTGTATATATATAGTATATACATATATTTTTTTTTGTTAATTACCTCGCTAGACCACCATCAAGCTTAGAAAAACACCCCCTAGATCCCCTTTCAAGACAAATTTGTAAATTTTTCGGTTGACAAATTTCCCGGCCGAAGGCCGATTCCTTCTAAATTTCGAGGCTCGCTTTCGCTCGCCAGGAAAAAAACATCGACACCTAAAGGGCACGAAAGGTCTTAATATTAACAAAGAAATGAGGCAAGAGGTCTCAAAAATCGCCAAACTAATGGATTGAACGTCTTTAAACCTCAAAACTAATATGCTAAACATGAGGGATAACGGGGTCCATAAAAAGCGAGTACTACCCCTTTGCAGGAAATTATACAAAGTGTTATTCTATACACTGCTGGTATGATATTATAACGCCATGCTATTACATATATTAGCATTAACCCTTTTACTATCATGATTGCGTCTTTATTCAATTTATTCAACACTATTATATTTTATTATATTCGTTACTATTATTACTATTATTGTTATTGTTATTTTGATGATGATGATGATGATTATTATTATTATTATATATATATAAATATATATATATATATATATATATATATATATATATATATATATATATATATATATGTTTGGGGGGGGTTATTTTTTTTTTTATTTTTTTTTAATATTGTCGCTCGCCAGGACAAAAATCGACACCTAATTGGCACGAAAGGTCTATACATTGACAACGAAATGGGCAAAAGGTCTCACAAAATCGCCAATCTAATGGATATAAGCGTCTTAAAATCTGAAAGGTAACGGAACTAAACATGAGGGGGAAAAACAACTACCTTCCCCTTAACTCTTTGGCTTGCAATATTGAAATGCGAGTTTGAGAAGCAAGCAAGCAGATGAGCTCTCCAGACGCTCTCCCTATAGCAGATGAGCTCTCCAGACGCTCTCCCTATAGCCGAGACTGATATACAACGTTTATGATATACTGTATATAGGGTGGACTGAGAGAGAGAGAGAGAGAGAGAGAGAGAGAGAGAGAGAGAGAGAGAGAGAGAGAGAGAGAGAGAGAGGTGAATAAATAAAGATAGATAGAGAAAGGATGGGTGAGTTCAGAAAAGAGAGAGAGAGAGAGAGAGAGAGAGAGAGAGAGAGAGAGAGAGAGAGAGAGAGAAGTGAATAAATAAATATAGATAGACAAAGGATGGGTGAGTTCAGAAAAGACAGAGAGAGAGAGAGAGAGAGAGAGAGAGAAGTGAATAAATAAAGATAGATAGAGAAAGGATGGGCGAGTTCAGAAAAGAGAGAGCGAGAGAGAGAGAGAGAGAGAGAGAGAGAGAGAGAGAGAGAGAGAGAGAGAGAGAGAGAGAGAGAGAAGTGAATAAATAAATATAGATAGACAAAGGATGGGTGAGTTCAGAAAACAGAGAGAGAGAGAGAGAGAAGTGAATAAATAAAGATAGATAGAGAAAGGATGGGTGAGTTCAGAAAAGAGAGAGAGAGAGAGAGAGAGAATTAGGACAAACAGGGGTGAATAAATAAATATAGATAGACAAAGGATGGGTGAGTTCAGAAAACAGAGAGAGAGAGAGAGAGAGAGAGAGAGAGAGAGAGAGAGAGAGAGAGAGAGAGAGAGAGAGAGAGAGAGAGAGAGAGAGAGAGAGAGAGAGAGAGAGAGATAGATAGATAGATAGATAGATAGATAGATAGATAGATAGATAGATAGAGAGCGAGAGAGAATGAGAGAGAGATACACAGACAGTAAGATGTTATTGAGGAATAAGATAGACACAGACAGAGAGAGAGAGAGAGAGAGAGAGAGAGAGAGGAAGGGTGAGATCACAGGAAACGGGCCTTGCTTTTAGTCTGAGAGGGAACTTGTGTCTCTTTCCCAGCCTTCCCTTCCTTCCTTCCTTCCTTCTTTCCTTCCCTCTTCCCTCCTTTCTTATTTCTCCCTTCCTAATTTCCTATCCTTCCCGTCCTTCCTACTTCCCTCGACCCTCCTTTCTTATTTCTCCCTTCCTGCCTATCCTTCCTCTCCTTCCTTCCTTCCCTCTTCCCTCCTTTCTTATTTATCCCTTCCTGTCTATCCTTCCTCTCCTTCCTTCCTTCCCTCTTCCCTCCTTTCTTATTTCTCCCTTCGTTCTTTCCTGCCTATCCTTCCCTCCTTCTTTTCTTCCTGCTTTCTTTTTTTGTCTCCTCTTTTCTTATTTCCTCTTCCGGTACTCCCTTCCTTCCTTCCTTCTTTCCTGTTCTTTCTTATGTCCTTCTTCCCTTCCTTCTTTCCTGTCCGTCCTTCCTTCTTTCTTTCTTTCCCTCTCCCCTCCGTTTTATGTTATCTCTTCCTTCTTTCACAGTCCTTTCCTTCCCTCTTCCCTCCTTTCTATATTCTCCCTTCATTCTTTCCTGTCCTTCTCATCTTCTCTTCCTTCCCTCTTCCCCTATTTATATATTCTCCCTTCGTTCATTCCTGTAATTCCTTCCTTCTTTCTTATACTTCTTTCCTTCCTTCCCTCTTTTCTATTTTCTAATTATGCCTTCCTTTTTTGTCCTTCCTTCTTGCTTTCCTTCCCTCTTCCCCCTTTCTTTATTCTCCCTTCTTTCTTTCCTGACCTTCCTTCCTTTTTTCCTCCCTGTCGTTTCTTCTTTTACTTCCTTCCTACCTTCTTTCTTGCCTTTTCTTCTTCCTGTCCTTCTTTATTCTAATTTCCTGCTTTTCTCTTCTCTCCTTTTATTTTCCTCTTCTCCTACTCCTTCTCTGCCTTCATTCGCTTCTTGCCTATCCCTTCCTTCCCTCTTTACTTCATTTTCCCATTCTTATTTCCTTCATTTCTTCTTCGTTATTTATTCCGCTACTTCTTTTATTTCTTCTTTAGCTTGCCTTTGTCTATTCTCCATTTTTGTTTACTTCGTCTATTATGTACATATTCTTACCTAGTTAGTATTTTGTGCTAACGTAATATTCAGTGATCAGTTTGAGATATTTGTTCACTGTATTCGTCCCCCCCCCCTCTCTCTCTCTCTCGCTCTCTCTCTCTCTCTCTCTCTCTCTCTGTATCTATCTATGTACCTTCTTCCACTTTTCTATCTTGTGGATTCTGTTATATTTACTAGAATTAAGTCATCGCTAACTCACTGGGAATGTGAGGTCTGTGTGGTCAGTATATGCATGTAAATATATGCAAATCTCTCCCTCTCTCTCACTTCTATGCTATGCTTTCCTTCAACTTTCCCTTACTGTAATATATTGCGTTCAATCCTGGTGCCCTTACTACCATCAATATAAATTATAGACTGCAGCACCGTTCATTCTTTTAAACTTCGCCTAGAACAACACCTTGCCTTAAATCCGCGACTGACTGCTTTTGTAAATGAATAACCTTTTTTCCCCTCATATTCATCAAGGATTATCGCGTTTATAAATACCTAAGATGTTACTCCCTTTTCCTCAGACACACGAAAGATCACTTATAACTGTGTTATATTACTAACCCAACTGTCACATACTAACATCTCCAAATCATGCCACGGACATTAGTCCCGGGGCAGTACTTCCCTTTCCAATTGTTCTTTACCCAGTCTAAACCACTGTTTGGACACTTGAGCATCAGTGTTTTGGAGGGCAAGCAGCCTTGAAGGGTCGCTAGACCTGTTGTTGCTTGACTTCCTTTGTACTATCGGGTTTGCTATCTCTACACGAATTAAATACTCGCCACCTCGCTTGGAATGTAAGGTCTATGTGGTCAGTGTATGCATATTAATCTATGTAAATCGCTCTCTCTCTCTGGCCAGTAGCACAAAGCTCCATCAAGGGAGATTAAAGCGCTCACACCCTGTTTCATATTTGGTGCTGGGAGAGAGAGAGAGAGAGAGAGAGAGAGAGAGAGAGAGAGAGAGAGAGAGAGTCATGAGATTCACGAGTAGTAAGTGAATTATAGGGTTAATGGGGTTTAAAAGTGACATAATCGTTTGTGTGTGTGTGTGTGTGTGTGTGAGCGAGAGGGCAGTGGGTAAAAGGATTATTTAGTATCTAAAAGGCTATTATGCTCTCTTCCATAATAATACAAAGAGAGATTACATAGTGCAGTAGAATGATTTAAAACAGTGTAAATTGGACACTGTTAAAAAATGTCGGCTCTTTTTCTATCACGTTACAGGGACCGGGTTTTTCTATCACGTTACAGGGACCGGGTTTTTCTATCACGTTACAGGGACCGGGTTTTTCTATCACGTTACAGGGACCGGGGTTTTTTTCTTCAATATGATAACGCAATTTCAACGGTCAAAAGCCTACCTCACCATCAGCATTGCTAGTTCTTTTGTGTATGTAAAAAATGTATTAATACCGTATTTTGGAAGAATAATACAACTATTAATAATATTCTATTATAGTAGTATTCTATATACAGGTATGTATGTATACTGTATACACTACCTTCATGACAATAATATTAACTAAATTGAATACAAATTGAATAAAAGAATACCCAGCACTTAGCTTTGCTAGTAACTTGGTGTCACCCAAACAAAGAGCAGCTGCCCTGATTCTAGAGTCCAGACCATAAAGTACTGTACAGTTTGCCGCACATATTCCATTTCTCAACCATCTCAGCACATCGTAACTTGGCAGAGCTGCACCCACTTCCCCAACCCCCCTCCCTCGCTCCACCTGCTACCAATAGTGGAAGGTAGGAGATGGAGCAAGGGGGGGGGGAGGGAGTGCAGCGCTGCCTAATCACGACCTCAACAGAATAGAATATGTGCGGCAAACTGTACATCCTGGTGTAGCTATACAGGATTTCCATAAGCATCACAAAGGAGGCACTTTTCAGATTCAGCCACTACTATCTGTGAACGTCTGAGTTGTTTCGTCACATCTTCTGTTTCATCATTTGTGGAGTCATTAGCTTTCCGTTTTTTTTGGACTATTTAGCTTGGCTTGGATATATATATATCCCTACATAACTTGTGCCATTTCGCATTAGTATTTGCTAGTGTGTTATTCATACCATTTCCTTCGTTCAATAAGCTTAATTTCAGGGAACTCGTTAAGCCTCCAATCTCATTGATTTTTTGCAAGTTATCAGCAATGGTTGTATACCCTGCACCAACGTCTTGTCTCTTCGATTTAACAGGACATACTAATTTGGTGTTCCTTGTATCCTGGCAGAGAATGCACAGTGAACAATTAATTTTGTTTCCATCATTGACGGTTGTAGTGAGCCATTCAAAGGTACGATCTTCCTCAGCAGCCATAGCTTCTGCAAGGCAAAATAGAAAAGGTCAGCCAATACTAACTCTACATCTGAAATACAAATATTAAACACATATTAAATACATACATAACTATATACATTCATATTAAATACAAACAAATAATATATACATTATTATTATTATTATTTTTTTTTTTATATATTCCAACTACTCCCTCTCGGGCATAGGCTGAGAGCCTTTACATTCCACCGCTCAACACGGTGAAGCCCGTGAGGTCTCGTTCCAGTCTGGGGAGTAAGACATGTGAAGCATCCATTCATGGCTCGAAACAGCTACATCTCTGAAGCCGCTGATTGCTTCGTTCAAGTGCTTCACTGTCTCACCCTCCAGACTCAGACCCTCACTCTCAGAATGCCACCTATTGAGCAGTGAACTCACTAGGCATTGACCCCATGTAGCATATTTTGAATATGGGAATATTCATACAGTGCTATTTAATCAGGGAACAATGAGGGTATTTTTTTGGCATTTCGGTGGGTTTTGTGGTAATGCATTGATACTAGGTACAGCACAAATTCAATCCCAATAATATCTTCCCATTGACATATCGGGATTTGAACCCGGGTCCATTGGATTACCAATCCAGTGGCAAGACCACTCCACCACACCTCCCAGTACAGTATACTGTATATAAATATATATATATTAAAGAATGCAGACATAAAAGCTTTGGTCAGGATAGTACAGATTCTTCTCTTTATCGAAGAAAACAAACAAACTTCTTTTATTTTGGCAACAATACGTATAGAGAATAATATTTATGTAAGGTACTTGTCTATCACATATCCTCATTTCAGCCTCTTTGGCCAACTAATAATGGAGTTATAGCATTAAACTATTATTATAAAACACCATTATCAAACAACAAACAGATTTGTTTTTGTTTTGACAAAATATGTATAGACCAAATTGTGTATGTAAGGTTATAGTCTATTACATATCCAAATTTCAGCGTCATTGGCCAAAAAATCAAGATGTTATTGTGTTGGAAAGAAACACTCGAGCCGGGGGGAAGGGGGGCTGGGGACTGTTGGAGGGCACTCCTGAAATGGCACTATATCCGAATATCATAACTAACCAGAGTACAACATGTAGCTAAAGTCTCATAATTCTATACAAAAGTGAACAATCATGCCATTTATCTGTGCTTATCCGCCTTACTAATATGGAAGTCCGAGGGTTAATTGAGATAATATTTTTACTTTTGGAATTCCCACAGATCCTTCCTAAATTGTATACAATTGGCTAATGGTAACCAGAACAAACTCGGTCATAATGCGTCATAATCTTCATAAGTTTAGGCTAGAGGTGTGGTGTGTAGAGGTGTAGAGGTTTAGGAGGTGTGGTGGAGTGGTCATGCCACTGGATTGGTAACCAATGGACCCGGGTTCAAATCCCGATATGTCAATGGGAAGATATTATTGGGATTGAATTTGTGCTGTACCTAGTATCAGTGCATTACCACAAAGCCCACCGAAATGCCAAAAAATACCCTCATTGTTCCCTGATTAAATAACACTGTATGAATATTCTCATATTCAAAATATGTTACAGGGGGACAATGCCTAGTGAGTTCACTGCTCGATAGGTGGCGTTCTGAGAGTGAGGGTCTGAGTCTGGAGGGTGAGACGGTGAAGCACTTGAGCGAAGCAACCGGCCGCTTCAGAGATGGAGCTGCTTCGAGCCATGATGGATGCTTCACATGTCTCACTCCCCAGACTGGAACAAGACCTCACGGGCTTCACCGTGTTGAGCGGTGGAATGTACAGGCTCTCAGCCTATGCCCGAGAGGGAGCAGTTGGAATATAGAAAAAAAAAAAAAAAAAAGGAATACAAGGCTAGAAAGATAGATAAATAGATAAAATATACAAAACACATAGAAGATCATACGGCTAGAAAGATGGATAGATAAAAGATATAAGCCACAACAAATCATACGGCTAGACAGATAGATAGATAGATAAAAGATATAAGCCACATATAAACTCATACGGCTAGACAGATAAATAGATAGATAAAAGCTATAAGCCACATATCTAATCATACGGCTAGACAGATAGATAGATAACGAGTAGATATGACGAATAGGAGACGGAGGGAGAGAGAGAGAGAGAGGGAGAGGGAGGGATAACGAGTAGGGGAAGGGGGAGGGAAATAGAGAAGGGGGAGGGACAGACAGACAGACAGACAGACCGACTGATATATAACCAAGTATAAAAAAAGATATATTTTCGTCTGTAGGCCAAATGACCCAGAACCGGGGCGGAAAAATCCCAAAGCCGCTTATTAGGCTTTTCGTACCAGAGAGAGAGAGAGAGAGAGAGAGAGAGAGAGAGAGTGTGTGACAGAGAGAGAGGGGAGAGAGAGAGAGACAGAGAGAGAGAGAGAGAGGTGAGAGATAATGAGAGTGAGAGAGAGAGAGGTGAGAGATAATGAGAGTGAGAGAGAGAAGTATATTAATGAATTAATAAGTAACATCCCGTTTTCAACACTAATCATCAATTACAAACCCCAATGTACTTGAATAAACTAATGGAAGCATATGATCCTCCCGGGATTCGAACTCGAGACACCACACCCAGAACACAAGCGCCTAAACCATTACACCACCAACACAATTTAGATAGATTTACATGGATACACTGGCCACGCAGGCATTACGATCCCAGCGATGTGTTCAGGACTTAATTCGAGAGAGAGAGAGAGAGAGAGAGAGAGAGACAGACACTAAGTAGAGAAAATGACATAAAGCTACACAGAATAATAATAAATCGGCTTACATAGACTCCCTCCCTTCAATACAGTCCTGCCTCATCAGTCTGACTCAACACCCCCCCTTTCTCTCTCTCTCTCTCTCTCTCTCTGACGGGTGCATCTCGAATATGCAGTTCAATTCTAGTATCTAACAGTTAAACAAGATATAGAGCGACTACTATGGGTTTCAGAGGCCATGTTACATCGTTTTTCGGGAATAACTTATGAACAAACAGTTAGATCAGTATGATATTTTGCCACAACTTGTTTCACACCGTGCCCTAATTTTTATTAATAATGCGCATTTCCAAAAATGGATAATTAAGCCACTTGTCCCTGTGTCATGAGGTTAAAGTCACACCTGAATTACTAGGAAACGGACAAGGCTACCATGGCATACCTGTGAAACTACCAAACCATTATTGCTCCTCCATCAAAAATGGTAGTTATCAGCCACCACCCAACCCTATTATCGTCTTTATATTCAAGTTAGCTGTCATTCTTAAATATAAATATACAAAAATACATTTTTGTATATATTTATATTTGATAGTGACAGACAACTTGCATATAAAGACGATAATAGGGTTGGGTGGTGGCTGATAAATACCGCGTTTGATGGAGGAGCAATAATGGTTTGGTGGTTTCACAGGTAAGCCACGGTAACCTTGTCCGTTTCCTCGTCATTCAGGTGTGACTTTAACCTCATGACACAGGGACAAGTGGCTTAATTATCCACTTTCGGTAATGCACAATAATAACAGAAATTAGGGCACGGTGTGAAACAAGTTGTGGCAAAATATCATACTGATCCAACTGTTTGTTCATAAGCTATTCCCGAAAAACGATGTAACATGGCCTCTGAAACCCATAGTAGATAGAGTCGAAATTAGGGCTTCAAAGCTAAGCTATATGAACTGGTTCAATACTCTTGGTCGCTTTGAGATGGTAATGTGTAGACCACGAAGTCAATTTAATGAGGTCTTTAAATGATATACTTAATAGGTTTAGTATTACGATTATAGTGATATGATTAGCTTCAGTATGAATGCAACACGAATTCATGGCTGGAGGTTTTGAGTTTATGTGATAGCCTTTTCACAAACAAAATCTGTTCTACCTGTAAAAAACTTCCCCTAGAATATTGTTCTTCAGTAAGGCAGGTAAGGAAGACAGTGGATAGTATTTTGCATACTCTGCAATAAGTGTGTAGTGCAATTCTCAATAAATCCCTTTCTAGGTAGATTATCTCCCGAGGAGTGACCGCAAGGTCTTTGAAATACTAACTATTCTTTGCTACTCTCTCTCTAAGCCCTACTCCCTCTACTCCAATTATATCATAATCTTCTTTCTCCTCCTCCTTCTCCTCCTCCTCCTCCTCCCATTCTTCTTCCTCCATTTCGTCTCTGTTCCTCTTCTATTGTTGTTTGCATCATATCATGGTAGTTATCCTATCGTCTTATATAGCTTCTCATGTTCCTATTCTTAAGTAATTAGACATTTTCTACTACTACTATTATTATTACTGCTGCTACTACTACTAATTTGTTCTACTATTACTATTTCTACTGCTGCTCTTTCTACCACTACAGTAAGCCTTCTTTTCTTCTACTACTACTATAGGTAGCGCCAACGAACTTGACAACAATCTTGACCCCTTAACGTCTTATAACTCAAAATGAATGAAAACAATCTGGCTGAAATTCCTCTAATTTGGGAAGAGTCCACCAGGTAATAGGTGTGGATATTTACAGCTAGTTTGCTCTAGGCCCTTTTGAATTACGAAGAGGTCAGGGGTCTAGATTATTGTCAAGTTCGTTGGCGTTACCTATACTACTACTACTGCTACTACAATTTATTTTTTTATGTTTAGTATTTGATTTTTATTTAATACAATACATTAATTTTATTTTATAAACATCTGATATTACTCTACTCCTACTATTCTACTATACTACTACTCTATCCCATGCAACTTTAATCCAGTCGCCTCCCTATGCGACCCTCTGCCACCGCTGCCCCGTCGTTTGTTGTGGTGCAGATAGGCTTGTTCTCCGCAGGCATAGTAAGGCTGATCTGAGCAATGAGAACGATAGGCGGCACCTCATCCAGGCTACGACTTGGCTCCTGGGCTGTTGCTTCTTCTCTGTGATGATCTCTGCTAGCCTTGAAAAGAAGCACTGGGCCCTGGGTCCCATCCCTCCAAATGTGGTGAAGACTAGTGGGGTAAAGCTGCCTTGTTCGATATTTAGGATCCTTTCCCCATATGCCCTGACCTTCTCTTGTTCGTTCCTCTTGTGTGCAGCCTCCAGAGACAGCTCGCTGTAGCTATGGGCCATTGGGTCGAATATTCTTATGTCGAAGAACGCTCGCTGTCCTCTTGTCCAAAAACCTCTTGCACTAACATCCAGTCGTGCATCATTGGATGTGTTGGCCGTCCTGTGCTACAAGATCTCTCCGACCAAGGGAATGATTGGTGGTTCGCACGCCACATCGCGGCACACACCTCTGAGCATGTTCGCCGTTACGTCTCTCACTTCATCGTGCCTGATGCTGATGAACCCTCTCTTCTTACGTATAATGCAATGGTCTGCATCATTGTTGACTCCACAAACGCATCTATCAGGCAGTCCTTCAATAGGCCAACCATACCTCAGTGCAATGGCATCAAAGAATTCTTGTTTGTTGAGGTTGAAGCCTTTTGCCTTGATTGTTGTCAGCCAATTTGAAGCACCCATTTCTTGTGCTATTTGTATTTTTCTTACTAGTCTCTGGGAAAGTTGGTGCATCAGTCATGCCAGGTCATTTTTCTGTGAGTTGTGCCTCTCTGACGTGATGGTCCTTCTGATGTTGTAAATGTCTGCCTGGTCAACTTCACCGTCAGAATCTTGTGCTATGATACGAACAGTGAGAGATCCTGTTATCTTTTTCGAATTCTGGTGTTCCGTTGTCGCCCTCCTCACTGGATTGATGATTCCAACCCCTCTCAACCTAGAAGGCAGTGCGAGCAACTCCCTCTCTGTAGCACTCGGGGTGTGCGACTTTACCCACGCTGGGATAACTTTGTCTCTGATGGTATCTTCCAGTGGTTGAAGTAATGCATTCACGCTTGGAACGGTTCGCATCAAGTAGGTCCAGCGATGTTTGACCCCGTATGTGAATGCCGAATACGCAGCCTGTGGTTCCGTCTTTGCAATATTGGCCAGTTTTTTCAATTTCTTTTACACACTCCCTGACCTTCTCCTCTATGTATTGCTTCTTGAACTCTTCCATGCCGATCACCACCCCAAGGTGACGCAGTCCGTCCTTTGCTACGACCACTTCACTACCGCTGAAAGCTTCTACAGCACTTTCATAATGTTCTGGTCTTACTATTAGTATTGACTTGCTTGCATTTGGACGGCACCCTATTTCTAGGCCTACACTTGATACTTGCTCCCACCAGTGCTTGAGATTGTTGACTTTTCCCGCTCCAGTGAGATCGTCTGCATAGGCCACCTGCTTGACTTGCGTCACCTCATGGCTTGTTAAGGTTTGCAACACTGAGAAACTTAAGGCTTAAATTGCCATCACTACGGGGTCACCTTGTGTGGTTCTTTCCATTGATTTCAGAGCTGATCTACGTTGTGTGTTCTGGTTGTTTACTATGAAGAGGTTGCCAGGCTGCTTATAGGTGTTCTCTACATAGGTGACAAAGCTGGGGCATTTTACCTTGATGTTATGTATTACTGTCTTTCTGTTGATAGTGTTAAAGGCATTTGATACATCTACTAGCAGCAGAGCTTCACAATCCACTCGCTAATATATTTTTTTATTGTATTAATTGCTGCCTCTACCCCTGCTTGGTGGCCCGCACACACTTGGAGATTTCCGGCCGCTGCCCGCACATCAACTTTCACCACATCCATTATGCATTTTCCGATGATTCTTCTCAGCACTACACCCACTCCCACTGGTCTGCACCCTGGATTCTTGTCCAATGGTATTAGACGACAAGCTGTGGAAGCCTCCAAGTGTTGACAATTTTGGGCGGCCCTCTTTCTTGCAAGAGCTGCCAGAGCACTACGTAAGTCTGTTGCTGCAGGTCCGAAGATTGCGCTGCTCAGGATTGTTCTCCAACCATTTGCATCCAGTCCTGTTGGGCCTGCACTGCTTTGTGTCCCGAGAGCCTTGTTCCAAATCATCTCGCTTGTGATTTGTTTGTAGATGACGGGGTTCGGTGGTATATAATCCCCTTCGAGCCTCTGACTCTCGTTGATACTAGGTTGTGGATGTTTCTTTTCTAACAGTTTAACACTCAAAGAGCGGGTGGTGGAGTATATTTGACTGTGCCGCCCAGCGGGGGGTTTTACCGTAAATGAGCTTGTTTCCGTGCTCGTTTTCATGCATAAACAAGAGCCAGAGCGTAATACAAGTATGTATCCCTGAAAGGGCGTTAAATGAGCTTTCCAATGACACCAGAACCATCCTTCTACGATCACTGGTTGTCTTGCAACGATCGTGCAACCGAAGGGCAAAATTGGTAAAATACGGTAATTTACTTACATTATTACGTGTGAAACGAGTGAGGGAGGGTGGAGTAGGGCGGAGTACATATCAGTAGCTCCACGGCCACCGTGGCGAGCGGTCATGAGGTAACCTACACTCCTCCCACCGCTCCGCTCTCTCTCAGAGCACATTACGTGCTCAAAATTGCATGCGACTATAGCCGGGCCCCGCCACATAGTCCTTGGTTCTCTTGCCCGGCTATAGCCGGGTGCCTCCAAAGAAGGGTTAATGGTGTCTCTTGTGGCAGGCAACAACCCACCAGCTGCCTCCTTTGTCAGGGACCGTATTGCAGGAGCCACTTTACCATGTCTCATTTGGTCACCGAATCTCCTGGCCTCGTCCTCAGTGTTTTCCCTTTTTTGCCGCCGCCTGCCTTGTCTCTCTTGTAATGCTACTACTTGTAGCTACTTGTGACTACTACTACTACTACTACTACTTCTCTATCTTTCTTTATTATTTTTCTTCTCCTCCCATAAACCTTCTTCTTCCCTTTCCTCCTTCTTAGCTCCCTCTCTGTCTCTCCCCCATTCCCTCCCTCGCTTTATTTACCGTCATCATTATCCAGCATGTCGCCGCTACTTTATTGCCAATAGTACCTTTCATTGTCGTTAAGGGGGAGGTAGTCGCTTTTTCTGGATCCCTTTCTCCCTCATGTTTAGCATATTCGTGTTTTGAGATTTTAAGACATGCGTTCCATTAGTTTGGCGATTTTGAGACCTTTCGCCCCATTTCTTTGTCATTATTAAGACCTTTCATGTCATTTAGGTATCGATATTTTCCTGGCGAGCGATAGCGAGCCTGTAATATTAGAAAGAATCGGCCTTCGGCCGGGACATTTTTCTACCGGAAAATGTACAAATTTATCTTGAAAGGGGGTCTAGGGGGTGTATTTTTAAGCTTGGTGGAGGTCTAGCGAGGGAACTCAAAAGTACATTAATATATAAATACATAGACCAAAAACCAAGCACTACCCCCTTAAACCGATGTCACACGAGCAGTTATAATAACGAATGGTATCGGAGTCTGGTGTCCGCTACTAGTGAATGATTAGCTCTATTTATCTATCTATATATCTATCTATCTATCTATCTATCAATCTACCTAACTCTATCTATCTATCTATTTATCTGTCTGTCTGTCTGCCTATCTATATCAATCTATCAATCTATCTGTCTATCTATATATCTATCTATCTATCTATCTATCTATCTATCTATCTATATATATCTCTCTATCTATACATCTATCTATATATCTGTCTATGTATCTATCTCACTATCTATCTATCTATCCTATCATCTTTAAATATTTTCTTTATAGGTTACATTACTTGCGATATATTATTAATTATGTATATTAACATATAATTAATATTCCTAATATAGGTTCTCTCTTCTTTCTCCTCTTTGCTCTCCTTTCCTTCCACTTTCCCTTATTATCGGGTTTGCTGTCTCCACTAGAGCTAAGTTGTGCCCACGTCACTGGGATCGTAAGGTCTGTGTGCCCAGTGTATGTATGTAAATCTATATAAAAAATAAAATAATATGTTGGTTTTGTTCTCTCTCTCTCTCTCTCTCTCTCTCTCTCTCTCTCTCTCTCTCTCTCTCACACACACAGTCTTCGATACCCCTCTCTCACTATTTATGATCGTCATTATCCATTATGTTATCCAAATTTAACGCCCCAATTCTCTTTATTCTCCTTTCGTTATCTTTCCCTTTCACTGTCTCTCAATTTACGTTTTTGTCTTACTTATGTATCGGTGGAGGGTTATTTGTAGAACTTATTTACTTATTTGTAGAACTTATTTACTTATTTGTAGAACTTATTTACTTATTTGTAGAACTTATTTACTTATTTGTTTATGAATGGATATATTTGTAGAACCTTTTTACGTGTTTGATTTACTTAGTTATGAGTGGATGATGGATATTTGTAGAACTTGTTTTTTTACTTACGGGTGGAGAGGCATTTGTAGATTTTTGTTTATTGTGGTTTATTTTATTTATTTATGGGTGAATACATATTTATAGAACTCTTTAGCTTTTAAAGATTTATGGGTGGAGTGATATTTGATGAGCTGTTTTTACTTTTGTATTTACATGGAAAGCAGGATATTTGTACACTAGTTTCCCCTTATACGTACAGCAAAACACACACATACACCCATCCTCTCTTTTTCACACACACATATACACACTTACACTCACAGGTGAAATTTGTAGAGTTACGACGCAAAGCCAAAACGTTAATTAAGCAAAGTAAAAAGACCCTTGAGTTACATATTGCGAATCAAAGTAAAACAAACCCGAAAAAATTCTATAGTTATATCAGAAAGAAAAAAGTAGTTACTTCAACTGTCCGTTAGTCGATGAAAATGGAGAATACACCAAAGACGAAGTACAAATGAGTAATGCCCTCAATACCTTCTTTGCATCAGTTTTTACAACAGAAGACCCCAGTGATATCCCTACACCATCGCCAATTCAGATTGATAATTCAGATGTTCTAAGCAATATCACCGTTACAGAGAGAGAAGTATTGAATTGTTTAGATAAACTCAAGGTAAATAAAACGCCTGGACCTGATACAATCTCGCCTAGAGTTCTAAAGGAAGCTAAGGATGAGCTCTCCAAACCACTGACATTACTATTCAATAAATCCTTGCAGTCTGGAACTATGCCTGATCAGTGGAAGCTAGCCAACGTAACACCGATATTCAAAAAAGGCAGCAAATCCCTACCCAGTAACTATCGTTCAATTAGCTTAACCTCAGTTGTATGTAAAATGCTAGAAACGGTCATAAGAGACAGACTCGTAAATCACTTAGAGGAAAATAACATACTTAAAGATACTCAACACGGCTTTCGTAAAAAACATTCCTGTTTAACAAACCTCTTAGACTTCTTCCACGATATCCTCAACCTCTACGATGAGAGTAAAGCTGTAGATATTATATACCTTGATTTTCAAAAGGCCTTTGACAAAGTTCCCCACAAACGTTTACTGCTAAAACTAAAAGCGCATGGAATACAAGACGGTGTGTTGAAATGGATAGAAAATTGGCTCAGCGACAGAAAGCAAAGAGTAGTCATAAACGGTAAGGCATCTAAATGGACCAATGTAAGTAGCGGGGTACCCCAGGGATCGGTACTAGGACCAATTCTCTTTCTAATTTACATCAATGACATAGATGAGGGTCTCACCTGTACAATCTCAAAATTTGCTGACGATACAAAAATTGCAAATAGCGTACTCTCAAAAGATCAAGTTGACGATATGCAACACAATCTAGATAAATTGTCACATTGGGCCCAAATTTGGCAAATGAGTTTCAATGCGGATAAATGTAAAGTACTACATATCGGATACCTAAATGAGAAAGCAAACTATTCGATGAATGGCACTCAGCTTAAGAATGTAAACAGAGAAACCGATCTGGGAGTAACAATATCGAGTAACCTAAAACCGAGTCAACAATGTTCAGAAGTTGTTAAGAAGGCAAACAAAATAATTGGCTTTATAGGCAGATCATTTGAGCATAAATCCAAAGACGTAATCCTAACCCTTTACAATTCCTTAGTCCGCCCTCTTCTGGAATACTGCGTTCAATGCTGGTGCCCTTATTAACAAAAAGACATAAACAAGCTAGAACGAGTTCAACGTAGAGTTACCAAAATGATACCTAGCCTAAAGAACAAACCATACGAAGAGCGTCTTAGAGAATTAAATCTATTTCCTTTAACCCAGCGCAGATTAACACCTTACGAGCGGCCTATGCGGTTTATTTATATGTACCGCCCAGCGGGGTGTTTTTAGCCAAAATAGGGCTGTTTACGTGATCATTTTCATGCCTAAATAAGACCCAGAACGTAAAACAAGTACCTATCCCTGAAAGGGCATAAACAGAGCTTTCGAATGACACCATAACGATCCTTTTATGATGGCTAGTTTTCTTGCAATAACCGTGCAACGCGAGTGCAAAAAGCATGTAATTCGGTACTTTCCCCATATAATTCAGTATGTAGCGAGTGAGAGAGGGAGGAGGGAGCTGAGATTCGTGTCAGTAGGTTCGCCGCGGTGGTCTGGAGCAGTCATACGCTCGCTAGTCTCCTGCCACCACTTGTCTCTCTCTCTCAGCAACATTACGTGCTGAAATTGCCACTCGACCTATGTCGAGCGCCGCCACATAGTCCAGCTTTATTTAACTCGACTTATGTGGTGAGCCGCTAATTAAGGGTTAAGAGGTGACTTAATTCAAGTGTTCAAAATCATCAAAGGCATCGACAATATGAACTGTAGTAAGTACTTCACTATCGACCAATCTAATTACACGCGGGGAAACGGTTGCAAAATTATTGGTAAATCTTTTAACTCACACGAATCTAAGAATTTCTTCTTCAATCGAGTTGTCAACTGTGGAATGGGCTTCCCCGAGACGTTATAGACTGCAGCACCGTTGATTCATTTAAATTCCGCCTAGACAAATATCTCGCATCAAACCCGCGACTGACTGCGTTTGTAAATGAATAACTTTATTTTATCCTCCCCTCAGTTACTAACCCATGTGTCCCCTACTAACTTCCTAGTCCTGCCACGTTAGTGGCAGGGCAATAGTTCCCTTTCCAATGTTCCCTTACCCACTCTAAACCACTGTTTGGACACTTGATCCTCAGTGTTTTGGAGGACAAGCAGCCTAGAAGGGTCACTAGATCTGTTGTTGCTTGATTTCCTTTGTACTTCGTACAGTACACACACCCACTTAGCACAACCTACACACACACACACACGCACTCTCACTCTCTCTCTCACACACACACCGTCTCTCTCTCTCACACGTACACACTCTCTCTCACACGTACACACTCTCTCTCTCACACGTACACACTCTCTCTCACACACACAGACACACACACACACCCACACCATTACAGCAGGGCCGTAATGTATGCCAGGTATGTGAGCCACGTGTATTGTGCTTCAACCTAGACTAAGAGCACGGCATTAGTGGTGTGTGATCGTCAGGTGTGTGTGTGTATTTACCTATTTGTAGTTTACAGGAATTGAGCAGCGCTCGTGTTGTCCTGTCTTAGTTACTTTATAATCAATCCATTTTACTTAAACAAGTATCGTAATGGATATTCCCAATTCCCAGTATTTTGGACTAACATAATTATCATAGCTTATGTTGTCCTATTTCCATATTTACTTTTATCCAACCTAGATTTGAACATGTTAATGTTCTTCGCTCGCACCACCTCCTCCTCCAAGTTGTTCCAAGTATCTATACTTCTATATGGGAAGCTGAATTTCTTTGTGTCCTTATGACATCTGCCCTTCCTCAGTTTAAACTCGTGTCCTCTTGTCCTTCCATCATCCCTCACGAATATATCTGCCCTATCTACTCGTTCCAAACTTTTTATTCCCTTGAACATCGTTATTAAGTCACTTCGTTCCCTTCTCTCTTTCAAGGTAGGCAGTTGTAGTGTCTTAAGTCTTTCCTCATATGTCAACTCCTTCAATCTTGGGATCATCTTCGTTGCTATCCTTTGGACTTTCTCTAATTTGTTTATGTGTTTTTTCAAATGTGGTGACCATATCACTGCTGCATATTTTAATCTTGGTCTTATCATAGCAGTTATCAGTTTTCTTAACATTTCTTCTTCCAAATAGTTAAATGCCACTCTCATATTGGTTATTATTCCATATGCTCCTCCAATGATCATGTTAATATGTTTTTCTGGCGATAAATCATCTTGTATTATTACTCCAAGGTCCTTCTCATGTCGTGTATTTTTTTCGCCGATTTTTTCAATTCCTAATTTGTACTCCCAGTTTGGCCTTATCTCACTTGTTCCCACTTCCAAAACATGACTCTTTTCTGCATTGTAACTCATTTTCCAGGTTTGGCTCCATCTGTGCAACTTATCTAGATCCTTTAGAAGATCCTGACAACTTTCTATACAGGCGATATTCTGCATGATCTTAGTGTCATCCGCGAACATATTCATATGACTATTCAAATTTTCTGGCATGTTATTTACATAAAGTAGGAACATTATCGGACCCAACACTGATCCCTGTGGTACTCCGCTTTTCACACTCCTCCACTGGAAATATTCGTCTCGTATTGTGGTCCTCATTTCTCTTCCTATTAAAATGTTTTCCATCCATTTTAACATGTTACCATGTACACCTCCAACAACCTGCAATTTCCATAATAACCTTTTGTGGGGCACCCTGTCAAAGGCCATTTTCAGGTCAAGGTAAACACAGTCAACCAATCCCTCTCTCTCTTGTGTAACATCTAACACTCTGCTATAAAAGCTTAATAAATTAGATACACATGATCTCCCCTCCCTGAATCCAAACTGTTTCTCACTAAGCACCCCCTGTCCCTCTATGAAGTGTGTCCACTTTTTTCTTATAATTTTCTCACAAATTTTGCAAACAATGCTGGTGAGGGACACCGGTCTGTGTGTTTGTGTGTGTGTGTTGTGTGTGACTGTGTGCTTGAACCTGGACGAACATGGGGGAGGCGATAGCACAGTGGATAACGTTGTGGACTACAGACCAAAAAGACCTCAGTTCGTGTCCACACCAAACGTTACTTTTTTTTCTGAGGAGATCTGATCGTTCCTGCTGTTCTACAAGTATCCTAGCTACATCGACACATCAAGAAAATTACTCCTTACATCGTTACCAATTCATAGCGTAGAAGATGCCCGACCATATTCGAAGTTGCTGTGAACGACCGTATAGCTGCTCTCTCCAAATCAAGTGACGTGTATAAATAAGGTGTGGTCATCTAGTGTGGCAGAAAGGAAGCAACCAACACCTTGAAGCTTCACTGTGACCATCTAGTGCGACACATGTAGCACCTAACTTCAATTGATATTCTCGGGGTTTCATAAGAGTTACAGGCTACTTAACTTAACAGCCTACAGTCCCGAGGTTGAGACATAGAAAACAAAACGTATTGGTGGTAATAAGCTCATCAAATATAAAAAGATAAATTAAAATAACTATCAATATACCCAATGAACTTAAATACCTTTTCATACCATTGTTACACTTATGGAGCCAAGACGGTATTGTGCAGCATAATTTACTGGTTCGGCTCAATGATTTAAGGAGGGGATTTAGTTTGTTCTCGAAACCTCTATCAAACTTTAAAAAAAACACTCAAGACCCCCTTTCGATATAAATTTGTACATTTTTCGGTAGAAAAATATACCGGCCGAAGGCCGATTCCTCGTCTAATATAGGCTCACTATCGCTCGCCAGGAAATAAATCGACACCTAAATGGCACGAAAGGTCATAATATTGGCAAATAAATGGGGCAAAAGGTCTGAAAACGCCAAACTAATACAGCAAATGTCTTGAAATCTCATAACTAATCGGGCTAAACATGAGGGAGGATTAGGACTCGAAAAACCAACTGCCTCTCCTTAATATTCTACTGTACTGCAAATTGGAGAGTAAGGATATTACAGCTAGTGGGAGTGTGTTGCCGTGTGCAATAAGGCGTTTTTCCACCATATATTATCCGTTGCTTAAGGCACAAAACGCACTAGAGCAATGTGTAGGAGTTATTCGACACACACACACACACACGCACACACACACACAAACACACAAAGGCACCAATCGATCAGGGCTAGACCCAGGTGAGGTTATAGGCATGTGATAAAGAGTCGCTGGAACTCCTGTTTCATTTGCTTGGCCTCTCTTACTGATTTTCTTTGTGCCTCATTTACACTGAGAGCAATCCAGCTAGCTCTCACAAACACCTCCTCCTCCTATCCATTTCACTACACTAAACACGCACACCACACTTCATTCCTCCACACCAAAATTAAAAAAAACAAAATTATGAATTCTTGCCCAGCCTCGGAGTCCCCAGGGGGGGGGGGACCATAAATGCCCCCACACCCGACCGACCATCCCCTGACGACCCTACAAAATTACCTGGACCTCGGCCTGTTACTCTTTCTATTAATTTCTGCAACATTCGCGGACTTTCCTCTAACTTTCACTCTGTTGAACACCATCTCTCCTCCTACAAACCTGATCTTCTCTTCCTCACCGAAACTCAGGTGTCTGTAGCAACATCCAGCAGCCCCTTCTCTGTATCCTAGTTTCAAAGCCAAAGGCGGATGTTGTGCATATGTGCACAACAAACTCACTTGCTCTTGTGTTCCCGATTTCGACTCCTCTGAATTCTCAACTTTATGGCTCAAACTTTCCTGTCATTCTCTTACTAAATATTTCTGTGCTGTCTATCTTTCCCCTAACTCTACCAACTTTCCCAAATTCTTTGACTATCTAAACTCTACAGTGGAACACATTCTATCCATTTCTCCTTTCTCAGAAATCTCCATCTTAGGAGATTTCAACGTTCACCACCGCCAATGGCTCTCCTCTCACACTACTGATCCACCTGGTGAACAAGCCTACGTCTTTTCTATCCTAAATGACCTAGAGCAGTTAGTTCAGCAACCCACCCGTATCCCGGATCGCATCGTAGATCGGCCCAACATTCTTGACTTGTTTCTAACTTTTAACCCTTCTTCTTATACTGTCGATCTTTTCTCTCCTTTGGGCTCCTCCGACCATAAACTTATCTCTGTCACCTGTCCTATCTCTCCAGTACGGCCACCCGATCCTCCTAGCCGGCGGCGCTTGTGGCACTTTGGCGCTGCCGACTGGGAGGCTCTCCGGCAGTACTTCTTTGATTTCCCATGGAATGATTTCTGCTTCCGTGGCCGGGGACCCTCGGAGAGTGCTGAACGCATTACCGAGGTAATCCTATCGGGCATGGAAGCATACATTCCATTCTCTTTCTCTCAGACTAATGCTAAACCATCTTGGTTTACTCACGCCTGTTCTACTGCTGTCTGCAATAAGGAGGAAGCATTCAAACGGTACCGTCGCCTTAAAACTCAAGACTCTCATTCTTCCTATGTTTCTGCCCGGAATCAAGCCAAATCTGTTCTTCGACTTATCAAACACTCTTTCATCAATAATAAATGCACTGAACTATCCAACTCTAGCTCTTTCCAAGCTTTCTGGCATCTAGCCAAAAACCTCTCCAACGATTTCTCTTCTTCGTCTTTACCTCCCCTTTCCCACTCTGATGGTACAACCATCACTTCTTCCTCTGACAAAGCTAAACTCTTCGCTCAAACTTTTGCTAGAAACTCCACCTTGTATGATTCCGGTGCTATTCCTCCCTCTCCACCCTCCTCTCTCTTACTTATGCCTAATATCCTAATCTCTTCTAAAGATGTACTTTCTACCCTCTCTGGGCTTAACACTAATAAGGCGTACGGTCCGGACGGTATTCCTCCTGTTGTTCTCAAAAACTGTGCTTCCGTGCTGACTCCCTGCCTAGGCAAACTCTTTCGTCTCTATCTATCCTCTAACGTCTTCCCTTCATGCTGGAAGTTTGCTCACATTCAACCTGTCCCAAAGAAGGGTGACCGCTCTCAACCCTCCAACTATCGTCCAATTGCTCTCATCTCTTGTCTTTCTAAAGTTTTTGAAACTATTCTTGCTTCCAAATTTCTTAAGCATTTCTCTTCTCATAATCTGCTCTCAGATCGCCAGTATGGCTTCCTTAAGGGTCGCTCTACTGGTGATCTTCTTTCATAGACTTCCACGGACTGCCACATGTGTTTGTAATATTTCATTAATCGATTTGGGAGTAGAGTTGGTTGTTGGATAGAACATAATAATTGATATTGGTTCAGGAGTAATTTATCGAGAGGCCTTCCCTAGTGGTTAAGGCCCCATTAATTGCTCTTTCCATTCACATATGCATAGCCTACGTGAGTTGCAGTTGGGATGTGTGTACATGCTTAGATTGATATGCAGGATTCGAAGTTGCATAATAAATTGTAGGCAGTGTCCACCATTCTTTAACTGCCTTCGTGGTGTAATGCATAAGGTGTTGATATTCGGTGTGAGCGTCCTGGGTTCGAATCCACGGACTGCCACATGTGTTTGTAATATTTCATTAATCGATTTTGGGAGTAGAGTTGGTTGTTGGATAGAACATAATAATTGATATTGGTTCAGGAGTAATTTATCGAGAGGCCTTCCCTAGTGGTTAAGGCCCCATTAATTGCTCTTTCCATTCACATATGCATAGCCTACGTGAGTTGCAGTTGGGATGTGTGTACATGCTTAGATTGATATGCAGGATTCGAAGTTGCATAATAAATCGTAGGCAGTGTCCACCATTCTTTAACTGCCTTCGTGGTGTAATGCATAAGGTGTTGATATTCGGTGTGAGCGTCCTGGGTTCGAATCCACGGACTGCCACATGTGTTTGTAATATTTCATTAATCGATTTTGGGAGTAGAGTTGGTTGTTGGATAGAACATAATAATTGATATTGGTTCAGGAGTAATTTATCGAGAGGCCTTCCCTAGTGGTTAAGGCCCCATTAATTGCTCTTTCCATTCACATATGCATAGCCTACGTGAGTTGCAGTTGGGATGTGTGTACATGCTTAGATTGATATGCAGGATTCGAAGTTGCATAATAAATCGTAGGCAGTGTCCACCATTCTTTAACTGCCTTCGTGGTGTAATGCATAAGGTGTTGATATTCGGTGTGAGCGTCCTGGGTTCGAATCCACGGACTGCCACATGTGTTTGTAATATTTCATTAATCGATTTTGGGAGTAGAGTTGGTTGTTGGATAGAACATAATAATATCTTACTAACTCTTGGTCATCCTCCTTTCGGGACTTCGGTGAGCCTTTTTCTATTGCACTAGACATATCGAAAGCTTTCGATAGAGTCTGGCACAAATCTTTAATTTCTAAACTACCCTCCTTCGGTTTCTATCCCTCCATCTGTGCCTTTGTCTCTAATTTCCTTTCCGGCCGTTCCATAGCCGCGGTTGTGGATGGCCATTGTTCACTTCCTCACCCTATAAACTCTGGTGTTCCTCAGGGCTCTGTCCTATCTCCTATTCTCTTTCTAATTTTTATAATTGATCTCCTTAACTGTACCTTAATTCCCATCCATTCATACGCAGACGACTCAACCTTACACTACTCCATTAGTTTTTCAGAACGCCCCCGCCAGCAATCCCTTAATGACAAACGTAATGAAGCCATAGAACTCTTAAATTCTGATCTAAATACTATCTCCAATTGGGGCAGAGAAAGCCTTGTTACCTTTAATGCTTCCAAAACCCAATTTCTCCATCTATCTACCCATCAGGATCTCCCAGCGGACTATCCCTTATTCTTCAACAATACAAAAATCAACCCTTCATAAATTATTCTCTCAATATTCTTGGTGTCTCTTTTTCTTCTGCTCTCATTTGGAAGGACCATATTACCAGTCTTGCTAAGGCAGCCTCCCAGAAGCTGAGTGTGCTCAACCGCCTTAGGGGGTTCTTTTCCCCAACACAGCTTCTTGCTCTGTACAGGGGCATAGTGCGCCCTTGTATTGAGTATTATTCACATGTGTGGGAGGTTCCTCTCACACCGCTCTCCTAGACAAAGTTGAAAGGAAGGCCTTTCGTATCATTAACTCCCGTCCACTCACCAACTCTCTGCAATCTCTCTCTCTCCGCCGCAATGTTGCATCTCTCTCGCTATTCTATCGCTACTATAATAATCAGTGTTCCTCAGAGCTTTCCCAGTGCATACCACCTCCTTTACGTAGGGCACGTGGTACCCGTCTTGCAACTCAATCCCACCCCTACTCTGTGCAACTCTCTAACCCAAGAGTGAAACATTACTCTCAAACTTTCTTCTACTCAACAGCTGAGCTCTGGAACTCTCTCCCAGAATCAGTCTTTCCCTCTTCCTATGACTTAAATTGCTTCAAACTCCGTGTGTCCAGGCATTTTGGCTCGATCGTCCCTTGATTTTGGCCCTGTCACTCTTTCAACTATGGGGGAGGCACTCGCTATAGGAAATTCTGCCTTTTGCCTCCCTCAATCACATATAAAAAAACAAAACTAAAAAAACACACTCACACACCTCCCCGTGGCGTAACGGTATATATATATATACTGTATACTGTATATATATATACATATATATATATATATATATATATATATATATATGTATACATATGTATGAGAGAGTGAAAGAGAGAGCGAATGAGTGAAAGTGATAGCGAGTGCAAATGGGTGTCTCGTATCGCAAACCCAGCAAATTAATTAGTGTTCTGTGTCCATCTCATTTAAACTCCCAGGATCATGAATAATTAAATACTCACCCCACTGAAGGTAATATTAATTGTAATTAACGTATTACGGCTTTTCATCAAACAGACACACACACTCTCTCTCTCTCTCTCTCTCTCTCTCTCTCTCAGAAAACCAAGGTAAATGCTACACGTGAAAAGTACTTAAACAAAAACGATAACAAACAAGAAAATATAAACATTCATTGCAACGAGGATGGAAAGTCGAGTGTAAGAAAAAAGGGAATATAGATCAGGGAACAGGGGCTGGAATCAAAGCTGGGATCTTTTTTTTTGGGGGGGGGGGGGGGAGAGGCTTGTGAATGAGGGAAGGTAAAACGGGGGAAATTTTCGGAAGTGGCTAGATGGGAGAGAGAGAGAGAGAGAGAGAGAGAGAGAGAGAGAGAGAGAGAGAGAGAGAGAGAGAGGGGGGGGGGAGTGTGTGAGAGTGAGAGTGTGTGAGAGTGAAGTACGGTATTGAACATGCTATATTGATAATGAGGAATACATCTCTCTCTCTCTCTCCCTCTCTCAAATACCCCTACCACCACAGACAAATATCTCTCCAACACCCTAGCTTCTCCCCTCTCATCATCACTCTTCGAAAAGTAGATACGAGGTGCCGTTTGTAAAGGCTTGTCCCACAATACCTTCACCTGACCTTAGGATTGCGGTTCAAAGTTCCATTTCCGATCCGAAATTTTGTATTATTATTTTTTTTTTAAATATGTTTCCGGACTAACCTCGAGGATAAATAAAGCCTGTTTATCGGCTACATGTATCTATCTATCTATCTATCTATCTATCTATCTATCTATCTATCGGAGTCTTGAATCCGCTATATGATTTTGAATGTTATTGTTGTTTATATGCATATTATATATAAGGGAGCCCACCTCGTTTTTGTTCTCTTTCTCTACCTCTCTCTTTTGCTTGTATCCATTCGGCCCCATTCAGCCTACTGTTTTAAGACGCTTACCCCCATCCAGGTGTCAATATTTTCCTGGCGAGCGGAAGCGAGCCAGCATATATATTTTTGTTTTACATCAAGCTAAATTTGTAAATTTTTCGATAGAAACATTTTTCCGGCGAAGCCGGATTTCTCCATAAAATACTGGCTCGCTTTCGCTCGCCAGGAAAAACCGACACCTGGATGGGGATAAACGTCTTCAAACAGTAGGCTGAATGGGGCCGAATGGATACAAGCCAGGGAAATAGAGAAAAAGAGAGAGAGAGATAAAAAAAAAAAAAAAAAAAAAAAAAAACGGTGACCCTCCTTAACGACTAGGAGCTCTTAGATACAAAAATACAGTCATAATGAAAGCGAATATTATCCGATAGTAATAGACTCGATTCCGCTACTCTTTAACTCGGATACTGTGACTCCGATAATAATTCGCCGCTAACATGCTCTTCGTGTGACACCGGCTTTAAGGGGAGACGGACCTTTTTTCTGGACCCCCTTCTCCCTAATGTTTAGCCCTAGTAGTTTTGATATTTTAAGACCATCGTTCTATTTGCTTGGGGATTATATGACCTTTCACCCCATTTATTTGTCAATAATAGGACCCTTCGTACCATTTAGTTGTCGATTTTTCTCCTGGCGAGTTATTTCGAGTCTGTAATTTTAGGAGGAATCGGCCTTTGGCCAGGACATTTTTCTACCGAAAAATTTACAAATCTATCTTGAAGGGGGGTCTAGGGGGTGTTTTTCTAAGCTTGATGGAGGTCTAGGGAGGAAACTAAAACAAATATGAATAAATGAATTAATAGACCAAACAAACAGCCACTGTCCCCTTAAGTTCCATTTCCGTTCCGAAGTGAATGTGTGTCCGGACTGGCCTCGAGCATACAGGGGAACAGGAAGAGAGAGAGAAAGCCAGTGAGAATAGCTCGGGTTGTTCTCTGCGAGGCCGTTTGTGAGTTACTGAATGGATAGGGTGAGAGGCAAAACAATGGATAAAAACAATTCCATCATATGTGAGAGAGAGATACAGAGAGAGAGAGAGAGAAACCCGCTCGTGTTATTGGTCATTTCGGCTTTGAACTGTTGGTGATCTTCGGTCTTCCTACAAACACACACACACACACTAGCTCAATGGTACCATCCCTGCCTGCAACCTAACAGACCGGGGTTCAAATCTCGCTCAGGTTGATGCATACGTAGACCTTGGGTTGATGAAGGTTTTGTGAGACATAGCCGACGGTGCCACTTTACCCTGTCTCATCTGGTCGCTGAATCTCCTGGCCTCGTCCTCTTTGATACTATAGTTTATTCGCTGTAAGTAGGCGAAAAATCATAACCTCTATCCTCTGTAACTAAAAAACAACTAGAGTAATCGAGCTAATATGTCTATAATTTGGGAAGAGTCAGTCAAGGAATAGATGTGGAAATTTACAGCCAATTTGCTCTAGCCCTTTTTGAGTTACAGGGGATAGAGGTCATGATTTCTCGCCTACTTACAGCGAATACACTATAACAATACTGTTGCTAACAATACTACTACTACTACTATTACTACTACTACTAATAGTACTACTAACAATGCTTCTACTACTACTACTACTACTACTACTACTACTACTACTACTACTACATGATGATAATGACAATTATAATAATGGCAGTCTGCTTAAGGGGAGATAGGCCGTTTTTCTGGACCACTTTCTCTCTCATGTTTAGCCCCATTAGTTTTCAGATGTTAAGATGTTGGCCCATTAGTTTGGCGATTTTAAGACCTTTCTCCCCTTTCTTCGTCAATATTTAGACCTTTCGTGATATTTACGTGTCGATTTTTTCCCTGGCGAACGATAGTGAGCCTGTAATGTTGGAAGAACCGGCCTTCGGCCGGGAAAGTTTTCTACCGAAAAATGTACAAATTAATCTAGAAGGGGGATCTAATGGATGTTTTTTTTTAATTTGATGGAGGTTTTAGGGAGGAAACTAGAAAAATAATGAATACATGCAAAAATCGCCCAAAAAGTGAACCAATGGCCTGTCAATATTGCCACTTCTCTACAAGGAAATGCACTAGCTTTCGCAGAAATGTAATATAGAAGAACAAACCTACAAGTTATAAAACAAACTGAGACACATGGCAGTAAAACCCGAGGCGAAACATCCCACCTTCATATTTATTTTAGTTTATTTTCTTTAACTCGGTATTATTACTATTTGTAATTTATTTATTCATATTTTTTTTAGCTATTTATCTATTTACTTAGTATTATTATTATTACTATTATTAGGGGTTCGACCCCTAAGGGGAACCCCTATTGTAATCATTAAACCCACTTATTCATCCAAATTCTTCTTACACGCCGGTTTTGACGCAATAACTCCAGAACTGCTTTGTGGATCAGGATCAAACTTTCACAAGAGGTGCGTTTTTGTATTGGGCAACTTTTGATATGCTAAACATCCGGCATGGCGGCCAAACAGGTCCGTGGCAGCCAATATCCCGAAAACTTTGACGCCTAAATACCGTCTCTCCCACTCATAGGAAACAATTGGGCTTTGGCATATGGACTCCACAACTAATGCTCCGCAAATGTTATAGAGGTTTTGCTTTTGCACGTGGGTTTTTTTTCCGGCAATCTTGAAAAACCTCGAATTCCACTTAAAATTCCACATCTTGAAAACAACGCCGATGATCAAAGCCATGTTTGCGTAGTTGGGTGAGGCTCGCGATTCCGAACGTTTTGATACCAAAAGAATATAAATGGGTGGAATGGTTTGGCCGCAGCATTGAAAACTGTCTATTCTTCAATGACTTTAAAACCGTATTCACTACCCACACAAAGTTTACCTTCTACAGTCTATATAGGCTTCCACCCATCCCCCAGTTTTGCTTAACCCTTGTCTATCGGGGCCTGACTTAGGGCGGTCAAGAGAACCAAGACCTAATTGGCGGGGCCCGACTTAAGTCCAATGCGATGTTGATTTATTATTCAGATCTATAATTTTTCTTTATTTAACTCTCTCAAAATAGTTCGAGTCCCTACGAATTCCACCAATTATTTAGCCAACCTACCTATACATACCTACCCTACCAAATAATAATGATAATTAAAATTTATTGTTGGTGGATAACAGAGTATTGGCTAAGGTTTTTAACAATTCCTCCCTATGCCAAATGCTTTGTTTAATAACAAAGTTCTAGACCTTCAAAGTTTTGACAATTTTTGGTGTGGTGTGACTTACCTTTCCTCCTCCCTCAAACAGCAAGCAACATTATCATGGGTTCAAGTAGTATTGCACACTTCCATAAAAATATATATAGTCCGGTTTTTACGCAATAACTCCGGAACCGCTTGTCGGATTGGGACCAAACTTTGACACAAGGTGCATTTTTGTATTGGGCAACTTTTGATATGATATCCAAATGGTGGCCAGACACGCCCGTGGCAGCCTTTCACACCCAACCCATCTCGTCCTATCTAATTTTATATAAAACTCTATTGTTCTTGATCCCACTAGGACTCGGTAGCCTATTCCAGATATCTACAACTCTGTTAATAAACGAATAGAGGCAGATCCCTTACACACCCAGTCTCTCTCTGTCGCTCGTTTGCTTGCACACCGGTACAAATAAGGAAGATCCATTACACATGCAACTAAGATGAACATGGGAATCTGCAGAGAGACAAGTGGCCCACAAAAGGCAGATCCCTTTCACATCCAACCCATTTCGTCCATATGACTATCGGATTTTATCTTGAAATTCTCTATTGTTCTTGATCCCACTATAGCACTAGGTAGCCTATTTCACATATCTACGACTCTGTTACGAGAGAGGCAGATCCCTTACACAGCCAATCTCTCTCTCTCTCTCTCTCTCTCTCTCTCTCTTATAGGAAAAACAAAAATTGCTCACTGGTGCAAATGAGGCAGATCCTTTACACATGCTACCAAGATGAAAATGGGAGTCTGCAGAGAGCCGACATTACTACCTTATTCCAACATCTGACAGACATTACTACCTTATTACAACACCTGGCAGATATTACTACCTTATTCCAAAATCTGGCAGACATTACTACCACATTCCCAAAACTGGCAGACATTGCTACCATATATTCCAACATCTGACAGACTTTACTACCATATTCCAACATCTGGCAGATATTAATACCATATTCCAACATCTGACAGTCATTACTACTTTATTCCAACATCTGACAGACATTACTACCATATTTCAACATCTGCCAGACATTACTACATTATTCCAACATCTGCCAGACATTACTACTATATTCCAACCTTTGGCAGACATTACTACCATATTCCAACATCTGACAGACAGGACTACTTATTCCAACCTCTGGCAGACATGACTACCTATTCCAACATCTGACAGACATTACTACCTTATTCCAACATCTGGCAGACATTACTACATTATTCCAACATCTGGCCAACATTACTACAATATTCCAACATCTGACAGACATTACTACCTTATTCCAACATCTGGCAGACATTACTACATTATTCCAACATCTGGCAGACATTACTACCTTATTCCCAAATCTGATTGACATTACTACCTTATTCCAACATCTGCCAGACATTACTACCATATTTCAACATCTGACAGACATTACTACCATATTCCAACATCTGACAGACATTACTACCATATTCCAACATCTGCCAGATATTACTACATTATTCCAACATCTGGCAGACATTACTACCATATTTCAACATCTGACAGACATTACTACCATATTCCAACATATGCCAGACATTACTACATTATTCCAACATCTGGCCGACAATCCTACCATATTCCAACATCTGACAGACATTACTACCATATTCAAACATCTGACATACATTACTACCTTATTCCAACATCTGGCTGACATTACTACCATATTCCAACATCTGACAGACATTACTACCATATTCCAAAATCTGAGAGACATTACTACCATATTCCAACATCTGACAGACATTACTAGCTTATTCAGCATCTGACAGATATTACTACCATTTTCCAACATCTGGCAGACATTAATAGGCCTATCATATTTCAACATCTGACAGACATTACTACGTACATATTCCAACATCTGGCAGACATTAATACCATATTCCTACATCTGGCATACATTACTATCATATTCCAACATCTGGCAGACATTACTACCTTATTCAATCATCTGGCAGACATTACTACCTTATTCCAACATCTGGCAGACATTACTACCTTATTCAATCATCTGGCAGACATTACTACCTTATTCCAACAGCTGGCAGACATTACTTCCTTATTCCAACATCTGACAGACATTACTACCTTATTCCATCATCTGACAGACATTACTGCCTTATTCAAACATCTGACAGACATTACTACCTTATTCCAACATCTGGCAGACATTACTACCTTATTCTAACATCTGACACGCATGACTACCTTATTCCAACATCTGGCAGACATTACTACCATATTCCAACATCTGCCAGACATTACTACATTATTCCAACATCTGACAGACATTACTACCTTATTCCAACATCTGACAGACATTACTACATTATTCCAACATCTGCCAGACAATACTACATTATTCCAACATCTGACAGACATTACTACCTTATTCCAACATCTACCAGACATTACTACCATATTCCAACATCTGGCAGACATAACTACCTTATTCCAACATCTGGTAGACATTGTTAGCTTATTTCAAAGTCTGGCTGACATTTCTACCTTTTTTCAAAGTCTGGCAGATAGTTCTACAATATTTTAACGTCTGGTAGACATTACTACCTTATTGCAACATCTGACAGACATTACTACCATATTCCAACATCTGACACACGTTAACCTTATTCCAAATTCTGGCAGACATTACTGCCTGATTGCAACATGTGACAGGCATTTCCACAGTATCCTAACATCTGGCAGATATTACTACAATATTCCAACATCTGACAGATATTCCTTCCTAATTCCAACATCTGGCAGACATTAATACCATATTGCAACAACTAACAGACATTACTACCTTATTCCAACATCTGGCAGACATTACTACCTTATTCCAACATCTGACAGACATGACTACCTTATTCCAACATCTGACAGACATTACTACCTTATTCCAACATCTGACAGACATTACTACCATATTCCAACATCTGGCAGACTTTACCACCTTATTCCAACATCTGGCAGATATTGCTACCTTATTTCAACTTCTGGCAGACATTTACACTATATTTCAACGTCTGGTAGACATTACTACCTTATTGCAAGAATCTGACAGACATTACTACCATATTCCAACATCTGACAAACATTACTACCTTATTCCAATGTCTGACAGACATTACTACCATATTCCATCATCTGACAGACATTACTACCATATTCCAACATCTGACACACGTTAACCATATTCCTAATTCTGGCAGACATTACTGCCTGATTGCAACATATGACAGACATTTCCACAGTATCCTAACATCTGGCAGATATTACTAGAATATTCTAACATCTGACAGACATTACTTCCTTATTCCAATATCTGGCAGACATTACTATAATATTGCAACATTTGACAGACATTACTACCTTATTCCAACATCTGGCAGACATTCGTACCTTATTCCAACATCTGGCAGACATTACTACCTGTTTGAAGCATCTGACTGACAATGTTACATTCCAACATCTGGCACACATATTTTCTACAAAATCCGAACACCTGGCAGACATTTTTTTTTTTTTTTTTTTTTTAAGAGACAATGAACGGAGAAAGGAAACGCACAGATAAACAAAAAGGTCCATGTGCCTAAAGGCATCCTCCATTCATAAAATGTTTGTAACAACTGGATTTAAATTTTTGTAGATTGTAAGTTTGTGAAAAGCAACTCGAGGGAAGTGAATTCCAAAGAGTAGTAGTTCTAGGGATAAATGAATTTTGATAAGCAGAAGTTCTGCATTGTGGAGGAGAAAGTGTAAATTCATGGGCGCTCTCAGCTGCCCTAGTTCTACGGGGAAAGATGTGGAGAGGCGGCACAATTGAAGCAAGTTCCTCCGAACAATTGCTGTGAAAATATCTGTAGAATAATGCAAGGGATGCAACGTTTCTTCGTAATGTAGGAAGGTCCTGTGTGATTGCAGGGTTATTGATTAATCTAATAGCTTTATTTGAATTTTGTCCAACTGCCTCAATGCAACCACTCCACTTCCACTCCACAGAGGTGAACAGTAATCCATCTGAGAACGCTCATGACTTTTATATATTACGGCCAACTGCTCGTCAGTGAAGAATTCTCGAACTCTGTACAGGAGTCCCAGTTTTTTAGAGGCATTCTTAGCAATGCTTCTAACATAATGTGTCTACCATAACATTACTACCATATTCCAACATCTGGCAGACATTATTATCATATTCCAACAACTGGCAGACATTAATACCATATTGACACAACTAACAGACATTACTACCATATTCCCACATCTGGCAGACATTACTACCTTATTCCAACATCTGTCAGACATGACTACCTTATTCCAACATCTGACAGACATTACTACCTTATTCCAACATCTGACAGACATTTCTACCATATTCCAACACCTGGCAGCCATTACTACCATATTCTAACACCTGGCAGACATTACTACCTTATTCCAACATCTGGCAGACATTACTACCATATTCCAACAACTGGCGGACATTACTACCTCATTCCTACATCTGGCAGACATGACTACCTTATTCCAACATCTGGCAGACATGAATACCTTATTCCAACATCTGGCAGACATTACTACCTTATTCCCAAATCTGACAGACATTATTACCATAGTCCAACATCTGGCAGACATTACTACCATAATTATGCCAACATCTAACAGACATTAATACCATATTCCAACATCTGACAGACATTACCACTTTATTCCAAAATCTGACTGACATTACTACCATATTCCAACATTTGACACACATATATTACTACCATATTCCATCATCTGGCAGACATTACTACCATATTACAACATCTGCCAGACATTACTACCGTATTCCAACATCTGCCAGACATTAATACTATATTCCAACATCTGACAGACATTACCACCATATTCAACATCTGACAGACATTACTACCATATTCCAATATCTGGCAGGCATTAATAGGCCCGCCCAATTTCAACATCTGACAGACATTACTACCATATTCCAACATCTGGCAGACATTAATACAATATTCCAACATCTGGCATACATTACTACCATATTCCAACATCTGACAGACATTACTACCTTTTTCCAACATCTAACAGACATTATTACCTTATGCCAACATCTGACAGACATTAATACCATATTCCAACATCTGACAGACATTACTACTATATTCCAACATCTGACAGATATTACTACCTTATTCAACATCTGACAGACATTACTACCATATTCCAACTTCTGGCAGATATTAATAGGCCTACCCTATTTCAACATCTGACAGACATTACTACCATATTCCAACATCTGGCAGACATTAATACCATATTCCAACATCTGGCATACAATATTACCATATTCCAATATCTGGCAGACATTACTACCTTATTCCAACATCTGGCAGACATTACTACCTTATTCCAATACCTGGCAGACATTACTACCTTTTTCCAACATCTGACAGACATGACTACCTTATTCCAACATCTGACAGATATTACTGCCTTATTCCCAAATCTGACAGACATTACTACCGTATTCCAACATCTGGCAGACATTACTACGTTATTCCCAACATCTGACAGACATTACAACCATATACCAACATCTGACAGACATTACTACCTTATTCCAACATCTGGCAGACATAACTGCCATATTCCAACATCTGACAGACATTACTACAATATTCCAACATTTGACAGACATTACTAATATATTCCAACATCTGACAGACATTACTACCATATTCCAACACCTGGCAGACATTCCTACCTTACTCCAACATCTGACAGACATTGCTGCCATATTCCAACAACTGGCAGACATTGCTACCATATTCCAACAACTGGCAGACATTGCTACCATATTCCAACATCTGACAGACATTATTACCATATTCGAACATCTGGCAGACAATACTACCCAAATTCCAACATCTGACAGACATTACTACCTTATTCCAACATCTGACAGACATTACTACCTTATTTCAACATCTGGCAGACATTACTACCATATTTCAACATCTGACAGACATTACTAACTTATTTCAACATCTGGCAGACATGACTATCTTATTCCAACATCTGGCAGACTTACTGCCTTATTCCCAAATCGGACAGACATTACTCCCATAGTCCAACATCTGGCAGACATTAATACAATATTCCAACATCTGGCAGACATTACTACCATATTCCAACATCTGACATACATTACTACGTTATTCCGACATCTGACAGACATTACCACCATATTCCAACATCTGGCAGACATTACTACCACATTCCAACATCTGACAGACATTACTACTATATTCCAACATCTGACAGACATTACTACCTTATTCAACATCTGGCAGACATTACTACCATATTCCAACATCTGACAGACATTACTACCATATTCCAACATCTGGCAGATATTAATAGGCCTACCCTATTTCAACATCTGACAGACATTACTACCATATTCCAACATCTGGCAGACATTAATACCATATTCCAACATCTGGCAGACAATATTACCATATTCCAATTTCTGGCAGACATTACTACCTTATTCCAACATCTGGCAGACATTACTACCTTATTCCAACATCTGGCATACATTACTACCTTCTTCCAACATCTGGCAGACATTACTACCATATTCCTACATCTGACAGACATTACTAATAGATTCCAACATCTGACAGACATTACGACCTTATTCAACATCTGACAGACATTACTACCATATTCCAACACCTGGCAGACATTCCTACCTTATTCCAATATCTGGCAGACATTGCTACCATATTCCAACAACTGACAGACATTGCTACCATATTCCAACAACTGGCAGACATTGCTACCATATTCCAACATCTGACAGACATTACCACCATATTCTAACATCTGGCAGACATTACTACCACATTCCAACATCTGACAGACATTACTACTATATTCCAACATCTGACAGACATTACTACCTTATTCAACATCTGGCAGACATTACTACCATATTCCAACATCTGACAGACATTACTACCATATTCCAACATCTGGCAGATATTAATAGGCCTACCCTATTTCAACATCTGACAGACATTATTACCATATTCCAACGTCTGGCAGACATTAATACCATATTCCAACATCTGGCAAACAATATTACCATATTCCAATTTCTGGCAGACATTACTACCTTATTCCAACATCTGGCAGACATTACTACCTTATTCCAACATCTGGCATACATTACTACCTTCTTCCAACATCTGGCAGACAATACTACCATATTCCTACATCTGACAGACAGTACTACCACATTCCAACATCTGAGACATTACTACTTTATTCAAACATCTGACAGACATTACTACCATATACCAACATCTGACAGACATTACTACCATATTCCAACATCTGGCAGACATTAATACCATATTCCAACATCTGGCAGACAATATTACCATATTCCAATTTCTGGCAGACATTACTACCTTATTCCAACATCTGGCAGACATTACTACCTTATTCCAACATCTGGCATACATTACTACCTTCTTCCAACATCTGGCAGACATTACTACCATATTCCTACATCTGACAGACATTACTTATATATTCCAACATCTGACAGACATTACGACCTTATTCAACATCTGACAGACATTACTACCATATTCCAACACCTCGCAGACATTCCTACCTTATTCCAACATCTGGCAGACATTGCTACCATATTCCAACAACTGACAGACATTGCTACCATATTCCAACAACTGGCAGACATTGCTACCATATTCCAACATCTGACAGACATTACTACCATATTCGAACATCTGGCAGACAATACTACCATATCCCAACATCTGACAGACATTACTACCTTATTCCAACACCTGACAGACATTACTACCTTATTCCAACATCTGGCAGACATTACTACCATATTTCAACATCTGACAGACATTACTAACTTATATCAACATCTGGCAGACATGACTATCTTATTCCAACATCTGGCAGACTTACTGCCTTATTCCTAAATCTGACAGACATTACTCCCATAGTCCAACATCTGGCAGACATTAATACAATATTCCAACATCTGCCAGACATTACTACCATATTCCAACATCTGACAGACATTACTACGTTATTCCGACATCTGACAGACATTACCACCATATTCCAACATCTGGCAGACATTACTACCATTCCAACATCTGACAGACATTACTACTATATTCCAACATCTGACAGACATTACTACCTTATTCAACATCTGGCAGACATTACTACCATATTCCAACATCTGACAGACATTACTACCATATTCCAACATCTGGCAGATATTAATAGGCCTACCCTATTTCAACATCTGACAGACATTATGACCATATTCCAACGTCTGGCAGACATTAATACCATATTCCAACATCTGGCAAACAATATTACCATATTCCAATTTCTGGCAGACATTACTACCTTATTCCAACATCTGGCAGACATTACTACCTTATTCCAACATCTGGCATACATTACTACCTTCTTCCAACATCTGGCAGACATTACTACCATATTCCTACATCTGACAGACAGTACTACCACATTCCAACATCTGAGACATTACTACTTTATTCAAACATCTGACAGACATTACTACCATATACCAACATCTGACAGACATTACTACCTTGTTCCATCATCTGGCAGACATTACTACCATATTCCAACATCTGACAGATATTACTACCATATTCCAACATCTGGAAGATATTAATAGGCCTACCCTATTTCAACATCTGACAGACATTACAACCATATTCCAACATCTGGCAGACATTAATCCCATATTCCAACATCTGGCAGACAATATTACCATATTCCAACATGTGGCAGACATTACTACCTTATTCGAACATCTGGCAGACATTACTACCTTATTCCAACATCTGGCAGACATTACTACCTTATTCCAACATCTGACAGACATTACTACCTTATTCCAACATCTGACAGACATTACGACCTTATTCCAACATCTGACAGACATTACTACCATATACCAACAAATTACAGACAATACCATCTTATTCCAACATTTGGCAGACATTACTACCATATTCCAACATCTGACAGACATTATGACCATATTCCAACATCTGACAGACATTTCTACTATATTCCAACATTAGAAGACATTGCGACCTTATTCAACATCTGACAGACATTACTACCATATTCCAACACCTGGCAGACATTCCTACCTTATTGCAACATCTGGCAGACATTGCTACCATATTCCAACAACTGGCAGACTTTGCTACCATATTCCAACATTTGAGACATTACTACCATATTCCAACATCTGGCAGACATTACTACCAAATTCCAACATCTGACAGACATTTCTACATTATTCCAACTTCTGACAGACATTACGACCTTATTCAACATCTGACAGACATTACTACCATATTCCAACACCTGGCAGACATTCCTACCTTACTCCAACATCTGAAAGACATTGCTGCCATATTCCAACAACTGGCAGACATTGCTACCATATTCCAACAACTGGCAGACATTGCTACCATATTCCAACATCTGACAGACATTATTACCATATTCGAACATCTGGCAGACAATACTACCCAAATCCCAACATCTGACAGACATTACTACCTTATTCCAACATCTGACAGACATTACTACCTTATTTCAACATCTGGCAGACATTACTACCATATTTCAACATCTGACAGACATTACTAACTTATTTCAACATCTGGCAGACATGACTATCTTATTCCAACATCTGGCAGACTTACTGCCTTATTCCCAAATCGGACAGACATTACTCCCATAGTCCAACATCTGGCAGACATTAATACAATATTCCAACATCTGGCAGACATTACTACCATATTCCAACATCTGACATACATTACTACGTTATTCCGACATCTGACAGACATTACCACCATATTCCAACATCTGGCAGACATTACTACCACATTCCAACATCTGACAGACATTACTACTATATTCCAACATCTGACAGACATTACTACCTTATTCAACATCTGGCAGACATTACTACCATATTCCAACATCTGACAGACATTACTACCATATTCCAACATCTGGCAGATATTAATAGGCCTACCCTATTTCAACATCTGACAGACATTACTACCATATTCCAACATCTGGCAGACATTAATACCATATTCCAACATCTGGCAGACAATATTACCATATTCCAATTTCTGGCAGACATTACTACCTTATTCAAACATCTGGCAGACATTACTACCTTATTCCAACATCTGGCATACATTACTACCTTCTTCCAACATCTGGCAGACATTACTACCATATTCCTACATCTGACAGACATTACTAATAGATTCCAACATCTGACAGACATTACGACCTTATTCAACATCTGACAGACATTACTACCATATTCCAACACCTGGCAGACATTCCTACCTTATTCCAACATCTGGCAGACATTGCTACCATATTCCAACAACTGACAGACATTGCTACCATATTCCAACAACTGGCAGACATTGCTACCATATTCCAACATCTGACAGACATTACCACCATATTCTAACATCTGGCAGACATTACTACCACATTCCAACATCTGACAGACATTACTACTATATTCCAACATCTGACAGACATTACTACCTTATTCAACATCTGGCAGACATTACTACCATATTCCAACATCTGACAGACATTACTACCATATTCCAACATCTGGCAGATATTAATAGGCCTACCCTATTTCAACATCTGACAGACATTATTACCATATTCCAACGTCTGGCAGACATTAATACCATATTCCAACATCTGGCAAACAATTAACCATATTCCAATTTCTGGCAGACATTACTACCTTATTCCAACATCTGGCAGACATTACTACCTTATTCCAACATCTGGCATACATTACTACCTTCTTCCAACATCTGGCAGACATTACTACCATATTCCTACATCTGACAGACAGTACTACCACATTCCAACATCTGAGACATTACTACTTTATTCAAACATCTGACAGACATTACTACCATATACCAACATCTGACAGACATTACTACCATATTCCAACATCTGGCAGACATTAATACCATATTCCAACATCTGGCAGACAATATTACCATATTCCAATTTCTGGCAGACATTACTACCTTATTCCAACATCTGGCAGACATTACTACCTTATTCCAACATCTGGCATACATTACTACCTTCTTCCAACATCTGGCAGACATTACTACGTTATTCCCACATCTGACAGACATTACTATTCCAACATCTGACAGACATTACGACCTTATTCAACATCTGACAGACATTACTACCATATTCCAACACCTCGCAGACATTCCTACCTTATTCCAACATCTGGCAGACATTGCTACCATATTCCAACAACTGACAGACATTGCTACCATATTCCAACAACTGGCAGACATTGCTACCATATTCCAACATCTGACAGACATTACTACCATATTCGAACATCTGGCAGACAATACTACCATATCCCAACATCTGACAGACATTACTACCTTTTTCCAACACCTGACAGACATTACTACCTTATTCCAACATCTGGCAGACATTACTACCATATTTCAACATCTGACAGACATTACTAACTTATATCAACATCTGGCAGACATGACTATCTTATTCCAACATCTGGCAGACTTACTGCCTTATTCCTAAATCTGACAGACATTACTCCCATAGTCCAACATCTGGCAGACATTAATACAATATTCCAACATCTGCCAGACATTACTACCATATTCCAACATCTGACAGACATTACTACGTTATTCCGACATCTGACAGACATTACCACCATATTCCAACATCTGGCAGACATTACTACCACATTCCAACATCTGACAGACATTACTACTATATTCCAACATCTGACAGACATTACTACCTTATTCAACATCTGGCAGACATTACTACCATATTCCAACATCTGACAGACATTACCACCATATTCCAACATCTGGCAGATATTAATAGGCCTACCCTATTTCAACATCTGACAGACATTATTACCATATTCCAACGTCTGGCAGACATTAATACCATATTCCAACATCTGGCAAACAATATTACCATATTCCAATTTCTGGCAGACATTACTACCTTATTCCAACATCTGGCAGACATTACTACCTTATTCCAACATCTGGCATACATTACTACCTTCTTCCAACATCTGGCAGACATTACTACCATATTCCTACATCTGACAGACAGTACTACCACATTCCAACATCTGAGACATTACTACTTTATTCAAACATCTGACAGACATTACTACCATATACCAACATCTGACAGACATTACTACCTTGTTCCATCATCTGGCAGACATTACTACCATATTCCAACATCTGACAGATATTACTACCATATTCCAACATCTGGAAGATATTAATAGGCCTACCCTATTTCAACATCTGACAGACATTACAACCATATTCCAACATCTGGCAGACATTAATCCCATATTCCAACATCTGGCAGACAATATTACCATATTCCAACATGTGGCAGACATTACTACCTTATTCGAACATCTGGCAGACATTACTACCTTATTCCAACATCTGGCAGACATTACTACCTTATTCCAACATCTGACAGACATTACTACCTTATTCCAACATCTGACAGACATTACGACCTTATTCCAACATCTGACAGACATTACTACCATATACCAACAACTTACAGACAATACCATCTTATTCCAACATTTGGCAGACATTACTACCATATTCCAACATCTGACAGACATTATGACCATATTCCAACATCTGACAGACATTTCTACTATATTCCAACATTAGAAGACATTGCGACCTTATTCAACATCTGACAGACATTACTACCATATTCCAACACCTGGCAGACATTCCTACCTTATTGCAACATCTGGCAGACATTGCTACCATATTCCAACAACTGGCAGACTTTGCTACCATATTCCAACATTTGAGACATTACTACCATATTCCAACATCTGGCAGACATTACTACCAAATTCCAACATCTGACAGACATTTCTACATTATTCCAACTTCTGACAGACATTATTACCTTATTCCAACATCTGGCAGACATTACTATCATATACCAACGTCTGACAGACATTACTACCTTATTCCAACATCTGGCAGACATGACTACTTTTTTCCAACTTCTGGCAGACATTACTGCCTTATTCCCAAATCTAGCAGACATTACTCCCATAGTCCAACATCTGGCTGACATTACTACCATATTCCAACATCTGACAGACATTACTACCATATTCCAACATCTGACGGACATTACTACTTTATTCCAACATCTGACAGACATTACTACCATATACCAACATCTGAGAGACATTACTACCATATACCAACATCTGACAGACATTACTACCTTATTCCAACATCTGGCAGACATTACTACCATATTCCAACATCTGACAGACATTACTACCATATTACAACATCTGACAGACATTAATACTATATTCCAAAATTTGCCAGACATTCCTACCTTATTCAACATCTGACAGACATTACTACCATATTCCAACATCTGGCAGATAATTATATGCCTACCCTATTTCAACATCTGACAGACATTACTACCATATTGCTACTTCTGTCAGACATTAACACCATATTCCAACATCTGGCAGACAATATTACCATATTCGAACATCTGGCAGATATTACAACTTATTCCAACACCTGGCAGACATTACTACCTTATTCCAAAATCTGGCAGACATTACTACCTTATTCCAACATCTGACAGACATTACTACCATATTCCAACATCTGACAGATATTACTACCATATTCCAACATCTGACAGGCATTACTACCATATACCAACATCTGACAGACATAACTACCATATACAAACATCTGACAGACATTACTACCTTATTCCAACATCTGGCAGACATTACTACCATATTCCAACATCTGACAGACATTTCTACCATATTCCAACATCTGACAGACATTACTACTATATTCCAACATCTGACAGACATTACTACCTTATTCAACATCTGACAGAGATTACTAGCATATTCCAACATCTAGCAGATATTAATAGGCCTACCCTATTTCAACATCTGACAGACATTACTACCATATTCAAACATCTGGCAGACATTAATACCATATTCCAAAATCTGGCAGACAATATTACCATATTCCAACATCTGGCAGATATTTATATTCCTACCCTATTTCAACATCTGACAGACATTACTACCATATTGTAACTTCTGGCAGACATTACTACTATATTCCAACATCTGGCAGACATTACTACCTTATTTTAACATCTGGCAGACATTGGTACCTAATTTCAACATATGGCATACATTTCTGCAATATTTCAACGTCTGGTAGACATTACTACCTTATTGCAACATCTGACAGACATTACTACCATATTCCAACATCTGACACACGTTAACCTTATTCCAAATTCTGGCAGATCTTACTGCCTGATTGAAACATCTGACAGACATTTCCACAGTATCCTAACATCTTGCAGACATTACTACAATATTCCAACATCTGACAGACATTAGTTCCTTATTCCAATATCTGGCAGACATTACTATAATATTGCAACATCTGACAGACATAACTACCTTATTTCAACATATGACTGACATTACTACCATATGGAAACATCTGACAGACATACTACCTTATTCCAACATCTGGCAGACATAATAACCACCTTATTCCAACATCTGGCAGACATTATTACCTGATTGCAACATCTGACAGACATTTCAAACCTATTCCAAAATCTGGCAGACATTCGTACCTTATTCCAACATCTGGCAGACATTACTACCTTTTTGAAACATCTGACAGACAATTTTACATTCCAACTACTGGCAGACATTTCAACAATATTCCAACATCTGACAGACATTACTACCTTATTCCAACATCTGGCAGACATTACTACAATATTCCACTATCAAAGACATGAAGGATTTCGGTCAGACAGATTTCATGTACGAACATCCGGCAGACAGAAAAACAATCACCGACCTCTGGCAGACAGACAAATATCCAGAAAGTGAATGCCTATGCCATCTAGTGACAAAACATGGAAACTAGTAATTAATCCATAAAAGTGAAGGCATCTGCCATCTAGTGACAAAAATGGAAACTAATAAATAAGCCCCAAAAGTGAATACCTACGCCATCTTGTGACAAAAATAGGAACTATATCTTTATCCCAAAAAGTGAAGGCCTATGCCATCTAGTGACAACAAAAGAAACTAATAAATAAACCCCAAAAGTGAAGACCTACGCCATCTATTGACAGAAAAATAAACAAATAATTCAGTCAGCAAAGTGAATGTTACGCCATCTATTGACTGAAAAAGAAACTAATAATTAAACCAGAAAATTGAATGGTTATGCCATCTATTGTCAGAAAAAGAAACTAGTGATTAAATCTGAAAAGTGAATGCCTACGCCATCTATTGGCGAGATAATAAACTAATACACATTTCCAGAAGGTGAATGCTTATGCCATCTATTGGAGGAAAATAGAACTATTATCTAGGAGTACAAAAGCGAATGCTTACGCCATCTCTTGGCAGAAAATGAAACTAATTAGGTTAGTATATGTTCTTACCACTAGATGGTGTAAGCATTCACTTTTTGGGATATTTTATTAGTTTCCTTTTGTGTCACTATATGGCGTAGGTCTTCACTTTTGGGGCTTATTTATAAGTTTCTTTTGTTGTCACTAGATGGCATAGGCCTTCACTTTTTGGGATAAATAAATAGTTCCGATTTTTGTCACTAGATGGCGTAGGCATTCACTTTCATGGCATATATATTTGTTTCCTATTTTTGTCACTAGATGGCATACGCCTTCACTTTTAGGGATTAATTACTAGTTTCCATTTTTTGTCACTAGATGGCATAGGCATTCACTTTCTGGATATTTGTCTGTCTGCCCGAGGTCGGTGTTTGTTTTTCTGTCTGCCGGATGTTCGTACATGAATTCGGTCTGACCAATGTCCTTCATGTTTTTGATTGTGGAATATTGTAGTAATGTCTGCCAGATGTTTGAATATAAAATTGTCTGTCAGATGTTTCAAACAGGTAGTAATGTCTGCCAGATGTTGGAATAAGGTACGAATGTCTGCCCAATGTTGGAATAGGTTAGGAATGTCTGTCAGATGTTGCAATCGGGTAACAATGTCTGCCAGATGTTGGAATAAGTTAGTAATGTCTGCCAGATGTTGGAATAAGGTAGTAATGTCTGTCAGATGTTTCAATATGGTAGTAATGTCAGTCAGATGTTGGAATAAGGTAGCATATGTCTGTCAGATGTTGCAATATTATAGCAATGTCTGCCAGATATTGGAATAAAGAAGTAATATATGTCAGATGTTGGAATATTGTAGTAATGTCTGCCAGATGTTAGGATACTGTGGAAATGTCTGTCAGATGTTGCAATCAGGCAGTAATGTCTGCCAGAATTTGGAATAAGGTTAACGTTTGTCAGATGTTGGAATATGGTAGTAATGTCTGTCAGATGTTGCAATAATGTAGTAATGTCTACCAGATGTTGAAATATTGTAGAAATGTATGCCAGATGTTGAAATAAGGTAGTAATGTCTGCTAGATGTTGGAATAAGGTAGTAATGTCTGTCAGATGTTGGAATAAGTTAGTACTGTTTGGCAGTGTTGGAATAAGGTAGTAAATTCTGTCAGATGTTGGAATAAGGTAGTAATGTCTACCAGATGTTGGAATAAGGCAGTAATGTTTGGCAGTTTTTGGAATAAGGTAGTAATGGCTCCCTTAAAGGATGTAAGATTGAGTGTGATTTGCACAATTGGATGTGTGGGATATCACGAGTGTGTAAGAGTGAACTTGTGTGAGTGCGTGTGAGGTTGAGTGATTGCCTTATACAGTATACTTAGATGGTATAGGAATGAGTGGAAGTGTGTATAGGTGGTTGTGTTGTTTGACAAAGGTATAAGAGTGCAAGTGTGTATGTGTGTGGGGTATTGAGTGTGTTGAATGTGTTCAGTGAGATTAAGCATAAGTGTGAGAGGGTGAGTGAAGTGTTTAAGGGGAGCTGGTTCACTTTTGGGGCGATTTTTGCATGTATTAATTATTTTTTTAGTTTCCTCCCTAGACCTCCATCAAATTAAAAAAAAAACATCCATTAGATCCCCCTTCTAGATTAATTTGTACATTTTTCGGTAGACAAACATCCCGGCCGAAGGTCGGTTCTTCCAACATTACAGGCTCACTATCGTTCGCCAGGGAAAAAATCGACACCTAAATAACACGAAAGGTCTAAATATTGACGAAGAAATGGGTCGAAAGTTCTTAAAATCGACTAACTATTGGGGCAAACATCTTAACATCTGAAAACTAATGGGGCTAAACATGAGGGAGAAAGTGGGCCAGAAAACCGGCCCATTCCCACTTAAAGGGTGTGGACTTGAGTATATTAAGTATGTGTGTGTGTGTGGGGGGGGGGGGGGGGGACTAAGAATTCGCAGGATTGATTGTAAATATGCAAGATGTTGAATGCGTGTGTAGTAGACATTTTAAAAGGGTTCGGTTCTAAGTTAGTTAGTTAAGGGGAGACTGGCCGTTTGTTTGGTCTATTAATTCATTTATTCATATACCGGTATTTGTTTAGTTTTCTCCCTAGACCTCCATCAAGCTTAGAAAAACACCCCCTAGACCCCCCTTCAAGATAAATGTGTTCATTTTTCAGTAGAAAAATGTTGCGGCCGATGGCTGGTTCCTCTTAAAATTGCAGGCTCGCTATCGCTCGCCAGGAAATAATCGACACCTAAATGGCACGAAAGGTCTAAAAATTGACAACGAAATGGGGCGAAAGATGTTAAAATCGCCAAACTAATGGGCCAAACGTCTTATAATTTCAAAATTAGCGGGACTAAACATTAGGGAGAAGGGGGTCCAGAAAAATGTCTGCCTCCCCTTAAAGTAAGACTTTAGAGGCTATCAACCCATGAGGATTATTATGCCCACCTTAAAGTCAGGAAGAACGTGACTGGCTTCCCCGAGATCCCCAAGTTTATAATTATATACCCGGAGGTTGTCCTGCTCGGGAACCCCAGACGTCTTCCTTATTATATACCCGGAGGTTGTCCTGCTCGGGAACCCCAGACGTCTTCCTTATTCGCAACCAGGACTAAAGCCTCCTTTCGAGAACTCCATTCCCTTGGATGCGGTTCTAAGAGCAAGTGTGTCCAATTATACGTAATGTGACTGAGTGAGTGTGTTGAATATTGAGTGAGTGTATTGCAGTTTTAAGTGTGAATTCGTGCACGGGGAACTGAGAACAAGTTACACTGAAAATACGATGATAAACATTTACTAGACCTGATAGACCTAAATTAAACACAATTACTTATAAAACAAGAGGCTATATTCATTAGTAGTAGTAGTAGTAGTAGTAGTAGTAATAGTATCGTTGTTGTTATTGTTGCTGTTGTTATTAAGAAAGTATGACTACATGACTTCAAATTGATATTAATAAACTGCCAATTCAAGGTGCACTTTGAACAGCATGCCTGAAAACGCATTATTTGAAGGGTTTCAAGTCATAGAAAGGGGAATAGACGGATTGAGCAAACGCAATTCTAACTTTGACAAAATATTCCATTACTAGCAAAGTATATACTGTATTCTGGGTTACAGTATAGTTAAGGGGAGATCTCCACTCGAAGGATTTTTGTTGTTGACCCCTTTCTCCCTCATGTTTAGCTCCATTGCTTTTGATATTATAAAACGTTTGCCCCATTAGTTTAGCGAATTTAATTAAACACACCACCGCTTGTAGACACACACACACACACACACACACACACACAATTTCACCCCATATTAAGACCTTTCGTGCTATTCAGGTGTCAATTTTATCCTGGCGAGCGATAGCGAGCCTGTAATTTAAGAGGAACCGGCCTTCGGCCGGGAAATTTTTCTACCGAAAAATGTACACATTTATCTTGAAAGGGACTCAAGGGGGTGTAATTTTAAGCTTGATGGAGGTCTAGGGAACAAACTAAATACCTCCCCTCAACTAAAGAACCAAAGGTAATAAGACTTATATCAGTTAATGACAAACAAAATTTAGTTTGGGAAAATTGGATTAACGATTATGAATAAAGTAGAGCAAAAAAGGTCTCCACTAAATTATCTATCTATCTACCTACCCACCAACCTATCTACTTATCTATCTGTCTATATATTTATCTATCTATAATATCTATTTATCTATTTATCTATCTACCTATATATCTATGTATCTATCTATCTATCTATCTATCTTCTTATCAAGCTGTCTGTTTATATATTGTGTTGTCTACCAGTTTATATATTGTGTTGTCTACCAGTTTCCTTCTCTCATAGTTACCTGAGCGAATTAATTACAGTAATATGTCTTGCAATAACCTATGTTTATATACTTATATATATATATATATATATATATACCCGGTATATATATATATATATTATATTATATTATATTATATTCATATATTAAGGGGAGACGGTCGTTTTTCTGGTACTCTTTCTCCCTCGTGTTTAGTCCCATTATTTTTTTAGATTTTCGTCCCATTTCGTTATAAATTTTAAGACCTATCGTGCCATTTAGGTGTCGATTTTTTCCTGGCGAGCGATAGCGAGCTTGTAATCGTAAGAGGAAGCGTCCTTCGGCCGGGAAATTTTTCTACCGAAAAATGTATACATTTATCTGGAGGGGGGTCTAGGGGATGTTTTTCTAAGTTTGATGGATATATAGCGAGGAAACTAAGAATTTATGAATGAATGAATGTATAGGCCAAAAAAAGCAGTCAGTGTCCCCTTATAATTAATATAATATTGTACGGTACCATTCTCACTACGGTACCAGTCTCACTACGGTACCATTCTCACTACGGTACCAGTCTCACTACGGTACCATTCTCACTACGGTACCAGTCTCACTCCATTCTCACTCAGTCTCACTACGGTACCAGTCTCACTACGGTACCATTCTCACTACGGTACCAGTCTCACTACGGTACCATTCTCACTACGGTACCAGTCTCACTACGGTACCATTCTCACTACGGTACCAGTCTCACCCGAAGGCTTAGGTTGACCAGTAGCTTAGGTTGACCAGTACGATACCCATCTCACCTTGTAACCGATCACCAACCCCAGAAGGGACGTCAAAACTTCGTCCACTTATACCAGGTTCCTATTTTTACTGCTAGGTGAACAGAGGCTACACCGTTAGGAGACTTGCCCAAATGTCTCTTCCCCGCCCGGGTCTCGAACCTTCTCACAACCTTCTGGTTGTGAGCCAGAAGCGCTATCAGTTACGCCACGGGGAGGTGTGTGTGTGTGTGGGTGAGAGAGAGAGAGAGTATGTGTGTGTTTGAGTGAGTGGTGTGTGTGTGTATGTGTGTAAGATAACAATGAGAAGACAAGCATTCAAACAGTCTCGTTATTGCACAAACACTTTAATTTCCTCTCTTTTTTTTTTTTTTTCTATGTGATTGAGGGAGGCAAAAGGCATAACTGCCTATAGCGAGTGCCTCCCCCATAGTTGAAAGAGTGACAGGGCCAAAATCAAGGGACGTTCGAGCCAAAATGCCTGGACACACGGAGTTTGAAGCAATTTAAGTCATAGGAAGAGGGAAAGACTGATTCTGGGAGAGAGTTCCACAGCTCAGATATTAAGTAGAAGAAAGTTTGAGAGTAATGTTTCACTCTTGGGTTGGAGAGTTGCACAGAGTAGGGGTGGGATTGAGTTGTAAGACGGGTACCACGTGCCCTACGTAAAGGAGGTGGTATGCACTGGGATAGCTCTGAGGAACACTGATTATTATAGTAGCGATAGAATAGCGAGAGAGATGCAACATTGCGGCGGAGAGAGAGAGATTGCAGAGAGTTGGTGAGTGGACGGGAGTTAATGATACGAAAGGCCTTCCTTTCAACTTTGTCTAGGAGAGCGGTGTGAGAGGAACCTCCCCCACACATGTGAACAATACTCAATACAAGGGCGCACTATGCCCCTGTACAGAGCAAGAAGCTGTGCAGGGGAAAAGAACCCCCTAAGGCGGTTGAGCACACCCAGCTTCTGGGAGGCTGCCTTAGCAAGACTGGTAATATGGTCCTTCCAAATGAGAGCAGAAGAAAAAGAGACACCAAGAATATTGAGAGAAGATGAAGGGTTGATTTTTGTATTGTTGAAGAACAAGGGATAGTCCGCTGGGAGATCCTGCCGGGTAGATAGATGGAGAAATTGGGTTTTGGAAGCATTAAAGTTAACAAGGTTTTCTCTGCCCCCAATTGGAAATAGTATTTAGATCAGAATTTAAGAGTTCTATGGCTTCATTACGTTTGTCGTTGAGGGATTGCTGGCTGGGGCGTTCTGAAAAACTAATGGAGTAGTGTAAGGTTGAGTCGTCTGCGTATGAATGGATGGGAATTAAGGTACAGTTAAGGAGATTATTTATAAAAATTAGAAAGAGAATAGGAGATAGGACAGAGCCCTGAGGAACACCGGAGTTTATAAGGTGAGGAAGTGAACAATGGCCATCCACAACCGCAGCTATGGAACGGCCGGAAAGGAAATTAGAGACAAAGGCACAGATGGAGGGATAGAAACCGAAGGAGGGTAGTTTAGAAAATTAACGATTTATGCCAGACTCTATCAAAGGCTTTTCGATATGTCTAGTGCAATAGAAAAAGTCTCACCGAAGTCCCGAAAGGAGGATGACCAAGAGTTAGTAAGATATGAAAGAAGATCACCAGTAGAGCGACCCTTAAGGAAGCCATACTGGCGATCTGAGAGCAGATTATGAGAAGAGAAATGCTTAAGAAATTTGGAAGCAAGAATAGTTTCAAAAACTTTAGAAAGACAAGAGATAAGAGTAATTGGACGATAGTTGGAGGGTTGAGAGCGGTCACCCTTCTTCTTTGGGACAGGTTGAATGTGAGCAAACTTCCAGCATGAAGGGAAGACGTTAGAGGATAGACAGAGACGAAAGAGTTTGCCTAGGCAGGGAGTCAGCACGGAAGCACAGTTTTTGAGAACAACAGGAGGAACACCGTCCGGACCGTACGCCTTATTAGTGTTAAGCCCAGAGAGGGTAGAAAGTACATCTTTAGAAGAGATTAGGATATTAGGCATAAGTAAGAGAGAGGAGGGCGGAGAGGGAGGAATAGCATGTGTATTGTCATAGCCTAAGACACGTATAAGATTTGTGTATGTTTAAGTTAATTTACATGTCCACAAGAAGACCGGTATTTGTAAGATTTGTATTAGGAGTTCAATTTTAACCCCTCCTCCCTCATGTTTAGCCCCATTATTTTTATATTTTATGACTTTCACCAACCAACTTCACATCTAAACTCAATTAATGAAATCAACATTTAATAAATGGTAGGTTGTTTGTCAAGAGATGTAGCCTACAGAATATGGACAATTAATAATAATAATAATAATAATAATAAAAACAGTTATAATAATAATAATAATAATAATAATATAAATTATACTAATAATAATAATAAAAATAATAACAATAATACTAACAATAATAATAATAATAGTAATAACACAAATAATAACAATAATCGTTTCTGATCTTTCATTAAACTTATTAACAAAGACCAAATACATGCAACATAGAAAGAGAGGGAAGACCATAATGCCTCACCATACTTCCAACCCTCTTTGGAATTGAAAAATACTATTGAAAGTTGGTCAAGAGGGAGAGAGTATATACGTTAAATAAAGAGAAGAGAAAGGGGAAGAATAACACAGGATGGTTGGAAGTTCGTCAATATATAACAACGAGGGGGAATGTACAGTTGGCCACCTTAATTTGTAAACACTCCTTGATATATATGTGTTTAATACTGTGTGTATATGATATATGTGTGTTTATACTGTATATATATATATATATATATATATATATATATATATATATATACAGTATATATATAGATAGAGAGAGAGTGTACCTGTTTGTTGTTTATATATGTTTTGTTCACACTCCTTCATGTTTTGCATGGAATGAAAATTAGTATAATTGAATTTGAAGTATATTTTCTTGTGCAGTAGTTTAATAATATGACCAATTAAATGCTATATGGCAAATTAGTCTTGTAAGTAAATCAATCTATTTTTACTTCAATACATAACATCTCGGAGTGGGCACGAGTTTATGTGGCCAACTTTACGTATTGTTAGATAGATTATACACCTTGTTCCAAATAGGTAGTCCAGAAATCGTGAACTCTAACCTCCGTAACTCAAAAAGGGCTAGAACAAAAGGGCTGTAAGTGTCCGCATCAATTCCCTAACCGACCCTTCCCAAATAGTGAAAACGTTAGCTGAATTACTCAAGTCGTTTATGAGTTATAGAGGTTAATGTTCAAGAGTTTTGGCCTACTTCTTTGGAATAGGGTATAGACAGAAACACACACAGAATCAGAAATATACAATAGAAGAAATAGAGAGAGAAAATAAACAATATATTAGACAGAACAAAATATAGATATACAGTATACTAAATGTTGTATATAAAGACAAAATATAGATATACAGTATACTAAATGTTGTATATAAAGACAAAATATAGATATACAGTATACTAAATGTTGTATATAAAGACAAAATATAGATATACAGTATACTAAATGTTGTATATAAAGACAAAATGAACGAGTTAAGGGGGAGGTAGTCGCTTTTACTGGACCCCCTTCTCCCTCATGTTTACCATATTATTTTGAGATTTTAAGACGTTTGTTCCATTAGTTTGGCGTCGAGAGATAGATCATAAAAAGAGGGTATAGTAAAAATGGAAAATCTGGGCCCCCTCCCCTATAATCTGGGCCCCCTCCCCTACAATCTGGGCCCCCTCCCCTACAATCTGGGCTCCCTCCCCTACAATCTGGGCCCCCTCCCCTACAATCTGGGCCCCCTCCCCTACAATCTGGGCTCCCTCCCCTACAATCTGGGCCCCCTCCCCTACAATCTGGGCCCCCTCCCCTACAATCTGGGCCCCCTCCCCTACAATCTGGGCTCCCTCCCCTACAATCTGGGCCCCCTCCCCTACAATCTGGGCCCCCTCCCCTACAATCTGGGCTCCCTCCCCTACAATCTGGGCCCCCTCCCCTACAATCTGGGCCCCCTCCCCTACAATCTGGGCCCCCTCCCCTTCAATCTGGGCCCCCTCCCCTACAATCTGGGCCCCCTCCCCTTCAATCTGGGCCCCCTCTCCTACAATGAACAAGGAATGAGATAGTTGGATGACGAGAGAGAGGGTGTGTGTGTGTGTGTGAGAGAGAGAGAGAGTTACACAGAGTTACACATATACTCAGACCACACAGACCTTGCGGTCCCTACTAGGTGGCCCGGCCTTAAGACTACTAGACAGGGACAGTTTATAGTAGAAGAATAGGACAGCAAAGTAGAAGGCTCTCTCTCCACCCTCCGCTCTCTCCACCCTCCGCTCCCTCCGGCTAAAAAGCCGTACCGGAAAATAGGATGAAGTGTAACCTTATGGGTCAGGAAATGTTCATTAGGACAGTTTTTATAGAGTATAGACAGAAATTAGCCTGGGAAGCAATTAACACTAACCTACTGATTACAGAGAGAGAGAGAGAGAGAGAGAGAGAGAGAGAGAGAGAGTTGTGAGTTTGTCAAGAGATATACACCATAAAAGGGGCTGTAAGTATAAAAATCGCCAATTCTCCAACAATAGGTCTTTGTGGAGGAGTCACCCGTATGTGTAATGCTCTTATCTGAAACAGGCAGGGGAGGGGAGGGGAGGGGAGGTGGAAGGAGAGGATAGAGGGGGAGAGAGGAAAGGTAGGGAAGGAGGGGAGAAGTATAATATGCTCTTATCTGAAGCAACAAGGGAGGAGAGGGGAGGAGAGGAAAGGTAGGAAAATGAGAGATAAGGTGAGGAGAGAGGTGGGGGTAGGAAAGATGAGGTGAGGAGAGAGGTGGGGGTAGGAAAGGAGAGAGGTGGGGAGAGGAGAGCGGTAAGGAAGAAAAGGAACAGAGAGACATGAGTTGAAGTAAGGAGTGAGGACATATAGGCAGGGAAGGGACAAGATTTGAGAAGAGAGGAGAGAAGAGAAGAGGAGCCTGGGAGGGGAGGGCAGGTGAAGGGAGGGGAGAGGGGACAGAGCGGAAAGGTGAGGTGGATGACAAGAGAGGAGTTGTATCCGAAGTAGGCAGGGAGGGGAGGAGAGAAGAGAGAGGTGGGATAGGAGTGGAGAGAGGAACGATAGAGAGAGAAGAGAGAGGTAAGGTAGGAGAGGAGAGAGAGAGAAGTGAGGTGAGGGAGAGAACAAGAAAGGAGATATGAGGGAGAGATCATGAGAAGAGAGGTTAGGAGAAGAGACAAGAGGAGTCATTGGTACGTCTCGATGAGGAGATGTGAGGTAGGTGAAGAGAGGTGAAGGGGAGAGGAGGGGAGGGGGTGAGGTAGGTAGAGGAGAGGTGTGGTGGGGGTTGGAGAGCAGTGGTGGTATGGGGAGAGGAGAGGAGTCAGCCGTATATGTATAATACTCTTATCTGAAGCGAGGAGAGGAGAGAAGAGGCTATGGGAGAGTAGGAGGGGTTGATTGATGAACCCATTCAGTACCAGGGACGTCATTTTCATCCTATTCTGGATTGTATTTGATGATTTTATTCAGCTTAGGAAGGACCTCTAGCAATAATAAGGCTTCAAACTATCTCAACAAACCCTTTTAACTAACACAGATCCTTCCTAAGCTGCATAATATCGTCTAAATATAGCTAGAATAAAATGCAGCACACGTCGCTGGTACTCAAGGGGTTAATTGATTGATTGAAAACATGGCACCACAACAACAAGGTCATATGGCTGGGTAAGGAGGAGAGTTAAGGGGAGACTGACCGTTTGTTTGGTCTATTAATTAATGTATTCATATATTTTTTTAGTTTCCTCCCTAGATCTCCATCAAGCTTAGAAGAAAAAAAAAATAGACCCCCCTTCAAGATAAATTTATAAATTTTTCGGTAGAAAAATGTCCTGGTTGAAGGCCGGTTCCTCTTAAAATTGCAGGCTCGCTCTCGCTCGCCAGGAAATAATCGACACCTAAATGGCACGAAAGGTCTTAAGTTTGACAACGAAATGGGGCGAAAGGTGTTAAAATCGCCAAACTAATGGGCCGAACGTCTTATAATCTCAAAACTAGTGGGGCTAAACATTAGGGAGAAGGGGGTCCAGAAAAACGGTCTGCCTCCCATTAATTAAGAGATGAGGAGAGGACATTATAGAAGAGAAGAACAGAGGGGAAAAGTGAGGTGAGGACAATATAGTATATAAGTGTAGTGAGGAGAGCTAGGTGAGGTGAAGGGAAGCCAGATGAAGAGAGGTGTCATCCGTGTTTGTAATGCTCTTATCTACAGCAACCAGGGAAGCGAGGCGAAGTAAGGCGAGAACAGGAGAAGTGAGGTTATGTGAGGTGAGGAGAGAAGAAGTGAGGTTGTGGGAGATGAGGAGAGAATAAGTGAGGTTGTGTGAGGTGAGGAGAGAAGAAGTGAGGTTGTGGAAGGTGAGGGTAGAGGCGAGAAAGATGAGGGGAGTAGAGGTTAAGACAGAGAAGATATATAGCTGTGGTGAGGAGAGGTTATGTGAGGTGAGGCGAGGTTATGTGAGGTGAGGAGAGGAGAGGTTATGTGAGGTGAGGAGATGTGAAGTGAGGTTATGTAAGGAGAGGAGAGGAGAAGTGAGGTTATGTGAGGTGAGGAGAGGTGAAGTGAAGTTATGAGAGGAGAGGAGAAGTGAGGTGAGGAGAGGAGAAGTGAGGTTATGTGAGGTGAGGAGAGGAAAAATGAGGTTATGTGAGGTGAGGAGAGAAAAAGTGAGGTAATGGGAGGTGAGGAGAGGAGAAGTGAGGTAATGTGAAGTGAGGAGAGGAGAAGTGAGGTGAGGAGAGGAGAAATGAGGTTATGTGAGTGACATGGACTTACAAAGATACACAGATTACACAGATTTTGCAGGCCCTACTAGGTAGTCCGGTCAATAATAATAATAATAATGATAATGATAAAAATAGTAATAAAAAAAATAATGATAATAATGATATTAATAATAATAATAATAATAATAATAAAAGTTGCAAGCAACGTTGTCCGGGGTTCGAGCGGTTTTGCAAGCAGGGTATTGTGTTGGATATAAGAGCTGTATCAAAGATATCAAAAGATCATTTAACTTATCGGGCATGGAGAAACTACAGAAGGAACAGATTGTGCAAACAAACAAGAGCGAGAGAGGGAGAGATTGGCTGTATAAAAGATCTGCCTCTATTAGTTTAGTAACAGAGTTGTAGATATGTGGAATAGGCTATGGCATAGGAATGTTCGCTTTCTCTCCCTCTCTCTTTGGCTTGTATCCATTCGGCCCCATTCAGCCTACTGTTTTAAGATGTTTACCCCCATCCAGGTGTCAATATTTTCATGTCGAGTGGTAGCGAGCCAGCATATAGCCTATATATTTTTGTTTTGACAGCAAGCTGAATTTGTGCATATTTCGATAGAAAACTGTCTGTGGCGAAGCCGGATTTCTCCATACAATGCTGGCTCGCTATCGCTCGCCAGGAAGAAATCAACACCTGCATGGGGATAACGTCTTAAAACAGTTGGCTGAATGGGGCCGAATGGAAAGAGAGAAAAGGAGAGACAGATAAAAATAGCCGGCGACCCTCCTTAAACCATTCACTCACTCTCTCACACTCAATTCTAAACCCTGCACATCCTTTCAACACTGACGCACTCACACACACACACACACGCACTCACACACACCCACGCACACACACCCACGCACTCCACACTCTCTCAATATCTAACGTATGCTTTCACATTCAATTCTAAGGGCTATTTAGTATTTACCCTCTCAACGCCTTGCACACACAATTAATCCTATCTTCGCAGCACCCAACACACTCTACCAACACACCATACGTTAGCACACACTCACAGCCTCACAATATCCAACACACTTAATCAACACACCACATACTCACACCCTCTCAATATCCAACACACTCTACCAACACCACACACTCTCAATATCCAACACACTCTACCAACACACCATACGTTACCACACACTCACAGCCTCTCAATATCCAACACACTCTACCAACACCACACACTCTCAATATCCAACACACTCTACCAACACACCATACGTTAGCACACACTCACAACCTCTCAATATCCAACACACTCTACCAACACCACACACTATCAATATCCAACACACTCTACCGACACACCATACGTTAGCACACACTCACAGCCTCACAATATCCAACACACTCAATCAACACACCACATACTCACAGCCTCTCAATATCCAACACACTCTACCAACACACCTTACGTTAGCACACACTCACAGCCTCTCAATATCCAACACACTCTACCAACACCACACACTCTTACAATATCCAACACACTCTACCAACACCACACTCTCTCACATTATCCAACACACTCTACCAACACACCATGCGTTAGCACACACTCACACCCTCTCAATATCCAACACACTCAATCAACACCACACACTCTCAGCCTCACAATATCCAACACACTCAATCAACACCACACACTCTCAGCCTCACAATATCCAACACACTCAATCAACACCACACACTCTCAGCCTCACAATACCCAACACACTCAATCAACACCACACACTCTCACAATCACACACACTCTTTTAGTACTCACCCCTTCAGCACCATGCCGCCTTTTTACCTTTGATTCTGGATATAATTAGATGATTTTATGCAGTTTAGGAAAGGACCTGTGTTACTAAGAGGGTTTATTGAGATCGCATTTACCCATCTGAGTCGTAAATAGGTAGATTACAAACTAAAGAAAATCGTCTAATAGTAACCAGAATATGATGGAAATTACGTAGTGGTAGTGAAGGGTATAACGCACTCATTATAGCTTCTCACACTCAACACCCTTTCACGCACTCATTCTCACACTCACTGACGCACAAACTCTCAATCATTTTCACACTCAACTCACGCACAAATTCGCACTCGTTCCTACACCCACCATTGCACAAACACACACTCATTCTCAAACGCACTCACGCATAAATTCACACTCATTCTCACCCTCATACTCTCTTAGCATTCAACACACTCAACACCCTTTAAGCACACACACACACCCGCACAGTCCTTCTTATACTCACTCACGCACGCACAAACTCTCATATTCACTCACAAACTCTCACACGCTCTCATGCACGAATTCCCACTCACTCACTCAAACACAAACTCTCACTCACTCACACACTTCCGCACACACTCCTTCAAACCCTTCATGCACACACACTCACACTCAATCTCAGACACAAGCTCTATTCACTCTCAGACACATACGCTCATTCATGCACTCCTTCTTACCCTTAGCACACACTCACACTTCTTGTCTTACTCACAACCATCCAAACTCTCACTCACCCACACACTGATGCACAAACGCTCACACACAATCTCTCCCTCACTCACGCACTCCCTCTCCCTCTTCACAAACACACACACACACACACAACAATTATATAACAGAATCTTGGGAAGCGGGACAATACGAGCCTATAACTCAAATCCTGTCTACTACAATTAGGTGAGTTCAATTACGTGAGTACACACACACGCACACACACACTCTCACTCTCACTCACGCACAAACTCACACACACACACACACACACACACACACACACACACACACACACACACACACTCACTCACTCACTCATGCACGTAACCCAACACTAGGTCCTCGCCCCATTAATGTGAAGAATGGTTATTTGGCCAACTCGCAGATTAAGGGTAATTGCTCGGGGTAATTAAACTGAGGGAGCGGCAGCAAATCAACCCGACATTGTTTATGGATGATCGTCTTCGTTCCTCGGGGCGCTGAACGGCTAGGGCAGGGACGAAGACAAAGAACGTCTTGGCTGGAAAGGGGAAGGAAGGAGCTGGCTAATTGGGGTCTGGGAACGTGAACAATGGACTGAGAACGGCTATATATGTGTTGAATTAAGGGGAATTTTTTTTTAGTTTTTTGGTTTGATTATTTCATATATTTATCCTTTTTTTGTAGTTTCCTCCCTAGACATCCATCAAGCTTAATAAAAACATTCATTAGATCCCCCTTCTAGATTAATTTGTATGTCCCAGCCGCAGGCCGGTTCTTCCAAAATTACAGGCTCACTATCGTTCGCCTGGAAAAAAATCGACACTTAAATAGCACGAAAGGTCTTAATATTGACAAAGAAATGAGTCGCAAAGTCCTAAAATTGACAAACTAATTGGGCAAACATCTTAAAATCTGAAAACTAATGGGGCTAAACATAAGGGAAAAGGGGATCTAGAAAAACGACAATTCTCCCCGTAAGGAGATAAATAGTAATGAATTGAAGATTATGGTTGATATATAGTGCCTGAACGGCTTAAAGAACGGCATGGGAGGTAGGGGAAGGAGTTGCTTAGTCATTTGATCACTTGCGAGTTTCAGGCTATAAAGTTATAGTTGTAGGCGTTGATATTTAGCAGAATTACCAGCTAAAATGCTGTTGTAGTACATTTATAAATACCTAAAATCCAATTCAACATACTTTCTATCCATTAGAAACCAATATTATTATTACATTTCTGTTTAATCCATTGCCTGCGGGAGATGTTCCCGAACGCCATGGCAATTTACAGCAATTTACAGGTTTTTAAAGCCTCTTGACCCGTACTGTACTGTAGCATACAGTAATAAAAGTCCCCAGCTGGCCCAAGCAATGTGGCAAAAATGGCAGGAGAGACCACCTATCCACCTCCAAAGATGAGGCAAGACTGGCTCTTGTCACCCTTCAGTGGGTCTCATATAAGCTGAGAAGTGTTGCCAACACAGGAGCAGTGCTCAAAAGGTCGTGGTAACTGGTACAGGGTTGTACAGGCAGTTACAAGGAAAGTACATTACTGACGGATTTATACGTCGCTGGGACTGGGGAGTTACTTATCTACTGATGTATATATACGGTGCTGGGATTGGAGGGGTTAAAGCCTGTAGAATCGAGTGCGAGGGAGCGGGAGCGCGACAGGTCACACGTACTTCCCCCAGCCAGCCGGCTGCGGCACTGAGGGCTCTAAGTCAGAGTCTCACGAGATATACAGCGCTGCCAAAGGCAAATGTAGCACGACATTAGCGATAATTTCTCATTTTAGCAAATGTCTATGGTAGCGCTGCGGGTAAAGCCCGCGAGCTACGAAGCTTGTTTTGGTGTCATTTTGAAGCCATTTTCTTTTATTGCTTGGCTGAATACATTTAATTTCATTCAGACACTTGCCTAATCAATCAGGAGTGCCTGAATGAGCCCTAATATGGCGGAAATAGGCGGAAATATGCCCGCAGCCAAAGTGTTAAATTAATATCGATGTTCACGACTCCAACTTCCTTGTAGCCTGAAACTCGCAAGTGGTCAATTGGGGTCTGGAAACGTGAGAAAGGAGCTGAAAACAGTGTATAACTGATGGGAGTAGGGAAATACATTGAAGGTTGTGGCTTATTAATTATGCATAAACAACTTGAAAGAACGTCTTGGCTGGAAGAGGGAAGGAAGCAGCTGGCTAATTCGGGTTTGGGAACGTCAGGAATGGGTTGGGAACGGCTATACAGTATATGTGTTGAATTAAGGAGATAAATAGTAATGCTTTAGGATTTATTGTTGCAATATTATGTATGAACGGCTAAAAGAACGTCTTAGCGGGAAGGGGGGTCTGGGAACGTGAGGGATGAACTGGGAACGGCTATATATAGACATATTGAAATACACTAAAGTTTGGCGACAATAAGACGTTTTACCCCATTAGTTTGGGGATAATAAGACGCTTCGTCCATTCATGTGTCACGTTATTTTCTGGGCGAGCCTATAACTTGCAAGAAAACGGCCTACGGCCAGGACATTATTCTATCGAAAAATGTACAAATTTATCTTGAAAGGGGTCTAGGTGAGCATTTTTGAGCTTGAAGGAAGACTGATAATGCGTTTATTACATCTTAGATTCAATAATTATTATAGGATTCATTATATCCAACTCTCATATAATTTTAAGGTGATTTACTTACAGTGAATGATACTTATGCAGGTGACTGTACATCTTGGTGGTTATTCATTGTAACTACCTGTACTTCTTCCCCTTCAGTTTTCATGAATCACTTTCCTTTCCCATGCATTGTAAGCTTGCTACCAGCACTATTGATCCTCACCACACTCTTAACATGTGACCGAAAGAGGAATCGAGTTTTCCATCATCTCAGGTAGGGATGTGTGGAGAGGTGAGATATAGGTGGGAAGGAAGGTTTTGACGACAGATAGTCACGAGCATTGGGCACGTTAACAGCCCAAGAAATTCCCTCTCAACATAGGGAATGCTCTTTGTAATATAATATGCATTAATTTAATTCAATAAAAGTGGTTATGTATACCCAGAAGGATAGACACCATCAGTCTTCCTACTTGTAGTTAATGGTTAACCCTTATCATGACTACAGTATATAGGATCGTACCTCAAAACGTCTTCCTAACAAGATTTACATAACCTAACATTGGTTAACCCCTTGAATACATTGACTACCAAAAGCCATTTGTAACACGTTTGTGTTAGTCTATGGGACAACATAAAATGCATTGCTCTAAAATTATAATGTAAGCAAAATCCTCAATAATTAATTAAACAGCTTGAATATGCAAGAACGGCCAACAATAATGTACTTAATAAGCTCGAATATCTCATTAGGATCTGGGAATGTGAGCAATGGGCCACGAACAGCATAATAACGGTGGAATTATGGAGATCAGTAGTAATAATAGCAAGTTTATGAATACTTAATTAGATAAGCAGGAACGGCCCAAAAAAACGTGTTGAGGGAAAAGAACGGGATATAGTGTCTAGGAAAAACAACAACACCAACAACAACGCATCAAAAGGAGTTTAACCCTACTTGGTCCGAGAGGCTTAATTTTTTACCCTGTTTCGCTCCGTTAGTTCGGAGATTTTAGGACGGTTCACCCCATAAATTTGGCGATAATGAGAAGCTTCAACCCATTTAAGTGCCAATTTTCTACAGATTTAGCTTGAAGGGCGTCTGGTGTGAGTGGGTAGGGGCGACATTTATATTTATATATTTATTTATTCAATTATTTATTTACGTATTTATTTTAATTCGAAGCAAGTGTGGGAAGGCGTTTTTGTTATCCTAGGGGACAGAACAAAAAATGCAAATGGAAAGGGCAAACAAATTTAAAATGATCAATAATTACAGTAAACATAATATCATAAAGACCTACAAGACGTCGGACCAGACAGTGTAAAGTTTAAACATAGTCGAGGTGAATCAAGGGGTTAAGGGGGTAGTGCTTGGTTTTTTATCTATGTATTTATTTATCAATTTATTATTGAGTTTCCTCGCTAGACCTCCATCAAGCTTTAAAAAACACCCCCTAGACCCCATTTCAAGATAAATTTGTAAATTTTTCGATAGAAAAATGCCCCGTCCGAAGGCAGATTCCTTCTAAAATTACAGGGTCGCTATGGCTCGCCAGGACAAAAATTGACACCTAAATGACACGAAAGGTCTTTATATTGAAAACATAAATCGGGTGAAAGGTCTCAAAATTGCCAAACTAATGGAACGGACGTCTTCAAATTTCAAAACTAATATGCTAAACATGAGGGAGAAGGGGGTCCATAAAATGCGAGTACTATCACTTAAGGGCAGATCCTTCACTTTTTGGTCGAGTTTATCATTTATTTATTATTTTTCTAGTTTCCTCGCTAGACCTCCATCAAGCTTAAAAAGACGCCCCCTAGACCTCCTTTCGAGACAAATTTGTAGATTTTTCGGTAGAAAAACGTTCCGGCCGAAGGCCGGTTCCTCTTAAATTACAGGCTCGCTATTGCTCGCCAGGAAAAAATCGACACCTAAATGTCAGGAAAGGTCTTAAAATTGACAGAAATGAGGCGAAAGTTCATAAAATCGCCAAAATAATGGGGCTAAAGATGAGGGAGAAGTTGGTCTAGAAAAGCGCCATATCTGCCCTTAAGCGAGTTCGATAACACCAATTGGATTATTACAGGTCCTTCCTTCTCTATATAATTATCAAGTTGTAGAGTTTCTTTGTTCTGCCGAAAATGTTTATAGTATAGCATAGTCGAGCCTCTCTTTCTTTGTCACCCTTTCAAGATATATAATAAATATTTTCATGTATTCCTTTATATTATAGTCATAAAATTAGGAGATCAAATATAAACTCTTATAATCGGGAGTTTTTAGCGGTCGTGAAAATTATATACCTAACGTCTATATTTTACTATGTCTGTCTGTCTGTATGTATGTATGTATGTATGTATGTCTGCATCTATCTATATCTGAGAGAGAGAGAGAGAGAGAGAGAGAGAGAGAGAGAGAGAGAGAGAGAGAGAGAGAGAGAGAGAGAGAGAGAGAGAGAGAGAGAGAGCGAGAGCGTGCGGGTGTGTCTGTCTATATTATAGCCTACCTTATACTGCAATGTACTGTAAAACTATACTGGTATATCCATTTATGTAGCCTACAGTATAGCAACGAGTATATCTAGCTCTGTCTCAAGTCGGCCACCCCCAGCTATGGGGTATGTGCCCGAGTACATACATACATATACATCTAGAAGTACAATATATCGCATTTAGTTTCCCCGTTTTTCTCTGCCATCTTTTCGGGGGGTTTTTTGTTCGTTTTTTTTTTTTTTTTTTTACCCATCCATGTGTTCAATTTGGTGTGTCCCTCTGTGTGTCAGCTTGGTCAGGTCTTTGGTTGTTTGCTTTTCATTGTTTCTTTTCACTCTCACGGTGGCGACTTTTTCTGTCTCTTTCTGGGTGGGTTTTTTGGGGGAGTCTCTCCCTCTGTATGTTTATCTCTGGGTTTTGTGTGTGAACTTTCATTTTTCAGTCTATGCTTCCTAGCTGAGCAGTACGTTGTCTGTTTTATAGTCTGTTTCTCTGTTCATATATACTGTATATATATATATATATATATATATATATATATATATATACTGTATATACGTCTATATATACCGGTGTATATAATAAGTATATCTCACATATACTGTATACGAGAGCTACTAAAGCATGGTTCACACATGACGAGTCGCTGCCCGAGTCCAACACGAGTGATGAAATTTTGCTATTCGGCAATGACTCGTCAATACTCTGCAACACTCGTGTAGACTCGTGTTATACTCGTGTATACTCTCCGTGTATCGGGGTGTGTCCTGGGTACTCGCCACGTGGCCCAAAAATTTCATACATGCATGAAATTTCTTGTCCCATCACGAGTCCAAAGGACATACGTGTAGACTCGTATTGACTCTTGTTGACTCTTCGTGACTCTTGTTGACTCTTCGTGACTCGTGTTGACTCTTGTTGAACTCTGCATAAATCTTTGTGACTCGTGTTGACTCTTGTGACACTCTTGGGTGAATCAGGCACCTGCACAATGGGGGCCACTCTTGGGAGCACTAATTGTGACTCTTGTTCCACTCTTGTTGACTCGTACTGACTCTTTGATTTCGTACCCTGGAATTTTACCGTTATTTTTCAAATTTATGCCACTCGTGTTGGGTTCGTGTTACACTTGTGATGACTCTCCGTTACTCATGCGGACTCTTGAATGAACACGTGTTGACTCGTATTGACTCGTGTTACACTCGTGTTGACTCTGGATCGGTTACTACTCGTGTAGTAATCGGCCTCCAGCAACGCCGATAATTATCGACGAGTGTCACTCGTGTTGGACTCGGGCACCAACTCGTCTATGTGTGAACCATGCTTAAGTGTTTTAATGCTCTGAGCCGGGCTCGAACTGTCGCATGTCTCTCTTTTTGCCTATTTGTCAAACACTATTTTGTCATCCATTTCCTATATATAATTTCCTGCTTTAGTTCTACTCCCATCTCTCTCTCCAACCCCCCCCCCCCCTCTCTCTCTCTCTCTCTCTTTCTCTCTCACACACACCACTACATAAATTACAAAGCTGGGACACCCTCATTACAGTGTACCTCTGCATGTTATATGAGTGTGGATAAGTAATGGACAATAAAGCCTTAGGTTGGGGGATAATAAAGGGATTCTTATGTTGGTGTCTCTTGTGTGTGTGTGTGTGTGTGTGTGTGTGTTACTCCCCAAAATTGTCTGCTAGTCCAGGCATCTTGTTGTCATATATACAGTACATATACTGTATATACAGTATATATACTGTATATACAGTATATATATATATATATATATATATATATATATATATATATAGTTTATATAAAAAATAAATAAAAAACATTCAACACGCTACCATGGCTGGAAGATTTAGCTGGAGAGATTTAGTACTAGACTGTGTGGAAATATTATCACATTTTCTGTTGTATCTTGAATAACGTTCCTTGGAAGAAGGAAATAATTCTTAAGATGAAAAGTCAAACACCTTCAGTATTTGATGACCTATTTCTTCCCTTGCTTGGCTACATTTAATCGATATTGTACAGCTTAGGAAGCATATTATTTTATCTCAAGCGGTTAATCGAGATAGTCTATACCTCTGATTCCCGGAGAGTTTTCCAAAACTGATAAAAATCGTCTAATTGTAGCTGAAATAATATGTAATTTGTCAATGAAAGAGCTGCAAGGTCTTTGAGATACTAACAATCCCTTATAACACCTTGTAGCTTTTTCTGTACCTTCCCCCCTTCTCTCTCTCTCTCTCTCTCTCTCTCTCCAGTGCAGTAATATTTCTGAGCTATATTCATCGTCACCATCATCATCATCATTGCGTCTACTGTACATTCTTATAGGTCGTATTTTATCACCATCATTATTATCTGCATTATTATCTTCATCATCATCACCATCATCCGTGTCATTATCATATTTATCAGCAACACCACCAATTGCACTCCACCATCATCATCACCATTAACATCATCATCACCACCACCATCACTATCAACACCACCATCACCACCATTATCATCACCAACACTATCTTTGCGTCCCTCATCACTCTCGCAGCCATTAAACCCTCAGCCTCATCACTGCGTTCATCATTTCTATTGCTTGTACTAAATCATCACTACACCTCCTGCCACCACACCCATGATAATTACTGTCACCACCACCACCACCACCGACACTGTTATAAATACTGTTTTTAGTAATACTGTTATGAATAGTTGAATACTGTTGTTCATACAACTGTTCTAAATACTGTTGTTACTACTACTGTTATTAACGTATGTACGGTATGTACTGTATATAATCAGGCACATATTCCATTGCTGGGGGTGGTCGACTCGAGACAGAGTCCGAACAGAAACCTGTAAAGTTCCAATTCTTAGGGTTCGGGACCAGATTCGCATTCCTTCGCCCCTTTCTCTGTCTCGTTGAGTAAGATAATGTTTCAATGGGAGGAGGATTCCTAGCCTCCTGGCCCCAGAAGGAAAAGTAGGACAGTATAAGAGACAGACAGACACGGCAAAGGTTGGGTAGAGGATGCCAAACCTCTTTCTAGATAGGACCAGCCCTCACCCAATACTGCTGTAAATACTACTGTTGTTAATACTGTTATTTATACTATTGTTAATACTACTGTTATTAATACTGTCGTTATTACTACTGTTAATACTATTGTTCTTACTACTGTTCTTAATAATACTGTTATAAACTGTTAATACTAATGTTTTTAATAATACTGTTGTTCATACTACTAGATATATACTGTTGTTCATACTACTAGATATATACTGTTGTTCATACTACTGTTGTTAATAATGCTGTTATAAACTGTTAATACTACTGTTGTTAATAATACTGTTGCTAATACTGTTGTCAATACTACTGTTGTTAATATTACCGTTATAAACTGCTAATACTACTGTTGTTAATAATACTGTTGATAATATTACTGTTGTTAATACTACTGTTGATAATAATGTTGTTAATACTACTGTTGTTAATACTATCTTTGCGTCCCTTATCACGCTCACAGCCATTAAACCCTCAGCCTCATCACTGCGTTAATACTACTAATACTGTTGGGCCCAAATTTGGCAAATGATTTTCAATGCCGTTAAATGTAAAGTACTACACATCGGATACCAAAATGAGAAAGCAAACTATTCGATGAATGGCACTCAGCTTAAGAATGTAAACAGAGAAACCGATCTGGGAGTAACAATGTCGAGTAACCTAAAACAGAGTCAACAATGTTCAGAAGTTGTTAAGAAGGCAAACAAAATAATTGGCTTCATAAGCAGGTCATTTGAGCATAAATCCAAAGACATTATCCTAACCCTTTACAATTCCTTAGTCCGCCCTCTTCTGGAATACTGCGTTCAATCCTGGTGCCCTTATTACCAAAAAGATATAGACAAGCTAGAACGAGTTCAACGTAGAGTTACCAAAATGATACCTAGCCTAAAGAACAAACCATACGAGCAGCGTCTTAGATAATTAAATCCATTTCGTTTAACCCAGCGCAGATTAAGGGGCGACTTAATTCAAGTGTTCAAAATCATCAAAGGCATCGACAATATGAACTGTAGTAAGTACTTCACTATCGACCAATCTAATTACACGCGGGGAAACGGTTGCAAAATTATTGGTAAAACTTTTAACTCAGACGAATCTAAGAATTTCTTCTTCAATCGAGTTGTCAACTTGTGGAATGGGCTTCCCCGAGACGTTATAGACTCGTTATAGACTGCAGGTGCGCACCGTTGATTCATTTAAACTTCGCCTAGACAAATATCTCGCATCAAACCGGCGACTGACTGCGTTTGTAAACGAATAACTATATGTTATCCCCCCTCATTTTTTTTTGTTTTTTTTTGTTTTTTCTATGTGATTGAGGGAGGCAAAAGGCATAACTGCCTATAGCGAGTGCCTCCCCCATAGTTGAAAGAGTGACAGGGCCAAAATCAAGGGACGTTCGAGCCAAAATCAAGGGACGTTCGAGCCAAAATGCCTGGACACACGGAGTTTGAAGCAATTTAAGTCATAGGAAGAGGGAAAGACTGATTCTGGGAGAGAGAGTTCCAGAGCTCAGATGTTGAGTAGAAGAAAGTTTGAGAGTAACGTTTCACTCTTGGGTTGGAGAGTTGCACAGAGTAGGGGTGGGATTGAGTTGCAAGACGGGTACCACGTGTCCTACGTAAAGGAGGTGGTATGCACTGGGATAGCTCTGAGGAACACTGATTATTATAGTAGCGATAGAATAGCGAGAGAGATGCAACATTGCGGCGGAGAGAGAGAGATTGCAGAGAGTTGGTGAGTGGACGGGAGTTAATGAAACGAAAGGCCTTCCTTTCAACTTTGTCTAGGAGAGCGGTGTGAGAGGAACCTCCCCACACATGTGAACAATACTCAATACAAGGGCGCACTATGCCCCTGTACAGAGCAAGAAGCTGTGCAGGGGAAAAGAACCCCCTAAGGCGGTTGAGCACACCCAGCTTCTGGGAGGCTGCCTTAGCAAGACTGGTAATATGGTCCTTCCAAATGAGAGCAGAAGAAAAAGAAAAAGAGACACCAAGAATATTGAGAGAAGATGAAGGGTTGATTTTTGTATTGTTGAAGTTACTAACCCATCTGTCCCCTACTAACTTCCTAATCCTGCCACGGACATTAGTTCCAGGGCAGTAGTTCTCTTTCTAATGTTCCCTTACCCACTCTAAACCACTGTTTGGACACTTGATCCTCAGTGTTTTGGAGGACAAGCAGCCTAGAAGGGCCACTAGATCTGTTGTTGCTTGATTTCCTTTGTACTGCTGTTGATAATAATGTTAATAGGCCTACTACTGTTGTTAATACTACTGTTGATAATAATGTTGTTAATACTACTGTTGTTAATACTACTGTTGTTAGTACTACTGTTGTTATTACTACTGTTGTTAATACTACTGTTGATAATAATGTTGTTATTACTACTGTTGTTAATACTACTGTTGATAATAATGTTGTTAATACTACTGTTGATAATAATGTTGCTAATACTACTGTTGTTAATACTACTGTTGTTAATACTACTGTTGTTAATAATACTGTTGTTATTACTACTGTTGTTAATACTACTGTTATTAATACTGTTGTTAATACTACTGTTGTTATTAATACTGTTATTAATACTGTTGTTAATACTACTGTTATTAATACTGTTGTTAATACCGTTGTTATTACTACTGTTGTTAATCCTACTATACTTTCGTTGTTTTTCTCAATATTATAGCCAATATAACTCCTTCAGCACGATTACACCTTTTTGCTGTTTAATTTGGCTAAATTATATGATGTTATGCAGCTCAAGAAATGGTATATGATATCCAGTGAGTTTAATGAGTGTTTACCCCGAGAGAGAGAGAGAGAGAGAGAGAGAGAGAGAGAGAGAGAGAGAGAGAGAGAGAGAGAGAGAGAGAATTATTACAACAGCCACCATATTACCTCTATCATTCCTAACACCAATGCTACTACTGCTATTACTACTACTACTACTACAATTATCACTTTTACCACCACTGTCCTACTGTTAATATTAATATTACTACTACTACTACTACTACTACTACTACTGTAACTACAGCTACTAACTGTAATAACAACATCACTGCGTTTACTAGTACTACCTCTACTAATATTTCTACTACTACTACTACTACTTGAATTACGACTAGTACCACAACCATCATCAACACCATTGTTACTCCTCCCTGCTACCACCATCACCACCATCCCTGACCCACACATTCACTCCCTCTCCCTCACCACACCACCACCAAACCCCCCTCATACTCCAAATTCCTCTCAGGACCACCAAAGCGCCCCCCTCCCCCTCACCACCAAACCCCCTCATACTCCAAATTAGTCTCAACATCACCAAATCTACCCCCTCACCCTCACTACACCACCACCCAACCCCCCTCATACTCCACATTCCTTACAACACCATCACCCCCCCCCCCCTTCCTCCTCACCACCAGCACCACAACACCCTCTCCAAATACCCCCTCCCTCCCTCACCACCACACCCTCTCTCCCTCACCACACCACCAACAATCCCCCCTCATACTCCACATCCCCTTTCCCACCCAACCACCAGCACATCACCTCCCCTCCTCTCTCTCTCTCTCTCTCTCTCTCTCTCTCTCTCTCTCTCTCTCTCTCTCTCTCTCTCCCTCCAGCAAGGTCAGTGGGGGTAGGTAGGTAGCGCCAGGTTATGAAGAGGCAAGATTTAGGTTACATGCCCTGTATTTTCGACCTCATATGTTGCTCCCCTTTGTAATTATTTTCTTTATGGCCCTCATTTTGCATAGGGTGTAATATATTTCGGGAGTGAGATAGCTATATATATATATTTTTGTTTTTCGTATTCTTTAATCCTATTATTATCACCTACTATCCACTATTATCATATATTTTAGCTTAGTATTTATTTGTATTCACTTATCTCTTATTATCCACCTATCTCTTATTATCCACATGTATCTCATATTATCCACCACTATCTCTTATTATCCACCACTATCTCTTATTATCCACCACTATTTCTTATTTTTCTTCTCTTATTATCAACCACTATCTCTTATTATCCTTCACCATCTCTTATTATCCAACACTATCTCTTATTATCCACCACTATCTCTTATTATCCACCATTATGTATTATTATCCACCACTATATCTTATTATCCACCGCTATCTCTTATTATCCACCACTATCTCTTATTATCCATCACTATCTCTTTTTATCCACCACTATCTCTTATTATCCACCACTATCTCTTATTATCCACCATTATCTCTTATTATCCACCATTATCTCTTATTATTCACCACTATATCTTATTATTCACCACTATCTCTTATTATCTTTCCACTATCTCTTATTAGCCATCACTATCTCTTATTATCCACCACTATCTCTTATTATCCACCACTATCTCTTATTATCCACCATTATCTCTTATTATCCACCATTATCTCTTATTATCCACCACTATATCTTATTATCCACCACTATATCTTATTATCCACCAGTATCTCTTATTATCCAACACTACAGACAAAGGGGGAAAGAACAATTAATGGCATGTGCCATGTGATAAGGAATGGAGGTGAAGTATCAATTATTATTATTATTATTTATCTCAATTATCTTCGATATTTTCTTCTTCTTTAAGGATGTGAAGACTCTAAAACCTCGGTATGTACGAATCATGACACTCGTTATCATTGCAGGTACGGTACCGCCTGACGATATTATCCTGCCTCGGAAGTTCACCATGTAGTTAAAGGTAGGTAAATTAAAGTTGTTTCTTATTTTCCAAGCTTTCATCTTTAAGGGGGGATGGGCCGGTTTTCTGGACCACTTTCTCCCTCATGTTTAGCCCCATTAGTTTTCAGATGATAAGATGCTTGCCCCATTAATTAGTCGATTTTCAGACCGTTCGCCCCATTTCGTCGTCAATATTTAGACCTTTCGTGCTATTTAGGTGTCAATTTTTCCCTGGCGAACGATAGTGAGCCTGTAATGTTGGAAGAACCGGCCTTCGGCCGGGAAATTTTTCTACCGAAAAATTTACAAATTAATCTAGAAGGGATGTTTTTTTTTTTTTAAATTTGATGGAGGTCTAGGGAGGAAAATGAATACATAAAAAAATCGCCCAAAAAGTGAACCATCTCCCCTTAAATGTACCATATCATTATTAAAACCCACTTGTCTTCCGTACGCAGCCCCATCTTCACATAAGTCTTAGATTTTTTATTTTATTTACCATCACTCCATTTATAAATTTACGTATCATATTTTCATTATCTCCTACATGTAAATTAATGATTAATGATACAATATGAAACTTCTATGTCTCTGCATCATCTTATAGCCACATTTTCATAATCAGCAACATATTTCGCTACAAAATCTTCATAATAGCCAAGTAATTAAGATGAATATGTGGCAATTTACCATCAGCTGGGAAAAAATGGACTATAAATAGGTAGATCAGTGGTGGGCTACCTTACCTTAGCCAGGGGGTTTGATAGATATGTGGTCTGCAGCAAATACTCCATCGAGTTTCGGCCGGGACCTTTATGTGCAATGTATGACGTGCATGTTGAAAGTTAGTGTACTGTTCGAATGACTATGGTTGCAAATGTTGTCTGTAACCAGTACAATTGACTTCATTCGCTGAACAGGTGAAAATATTGACATTGCAAAGACGAAACTGGTCTACTGCACCTCTAATGTCCACTATATTGGAGAGAGGGGTTGGAGGCCATGAGGATGAGTAACAAATAAAACACGCATCCTGGTCTTCCTTTATTCGAGTTTATTTAGTTGTTTGAATAATGATAACATTTTAAAGTAGCATCTGCTTGACTAGAAATATGACCGGGTGACTCAGCCTTTAGGAATCATCACCAATGGCCAGTTCTTCCAACGTATATTCGTTTGTACCAATCCTGTCAAAATGTGGCAATATATCTTTATTATAGTGAAACTATTCTTTATAACAGAAATAGACATTCCACTCGGTCCTTTTGCCACTTCAAAGAGAGAGAGAGAGAGAGAGAGAGAGAGAGAGAGAGAGAGAGAGAGAGAGAGAGAGAGAGAGAGAGAGAGCACGAGAGCGAGAGAGAAAGAAGGAAAAATAGAAAGACAAAATAAACATAGATAATTACAAATAAACAGGAACATATTTATTTGTAGCATACAGATAGAGAGGACAGATCACAACAAACAGATAAAAGAAACAACTACGAGAATGAAAAAGAAAATGGGTATAAATGGTTTAGGGGGTCCAATAAAAGAAAGAGAGAGAGAGAGAGAGTATGCATGTGCGAAAGAGATAAATTAATAAATATATAGATAGAGAGAGACAGGGAGAGGTAAACATTTATAAATAGAAAAAATAGAAAAAATAAACACGAATACAGTACACAAGTTTCACATCAGCAAATAAAATCTTTAATGTCTAAAATACCCTCCTTCGGTTTCTATCCCTCCATCTGTGCCTTTGTCTCTAATTTCCTTTACGGCCGTTCCATAGCTGCGGTTGTGGATGGCCATAGCTAACTTCCTCATCCTATCAACTCCGGTGTTCCTCAGGGCTCTGTCCTATCTCCTATTCTCTTTTTAATTTTCATAAATGATCTTCTCAACTGTAGCTCCAGTCCCATCCATTTATACACAGATGACTCTACCTTACGCTAGTTAGTTTTCCAGAACGCCCCAGCCACCAATCCCTCAAAGACAAACGTAATGAAGCCATATAAGACTTATCTTCTGATCTAGCTTCTATTTCCAATTGGGGCAGAGAAAACCTTGTTGCCTTTAATGCTTCCAAAACCCAATTTCTCCATCTATCTACCCGTCCGGAACTCTCAGCGGACTATCCCTTATTCTTCAACAAAACATGACGAAATTAAATATGGCAGAAAATCTGATTCAAATGAAAACAAAAAATATGTACTGTATATACAGTATATATATACTGTATATATATACATATATATATACAGTATATATGTATATATCCAGACCAGACCAGATGGCTGGAGTAAAGTAAGAAAGAAGAGCAATTGGACAGAGGAAGAACAAGCGGAGAAGTGAGAAGTACAGTAGAAGACTGAAAGTTCTCGGGCTCAACCAAGTTGCTTCATTGTCTACAATATATATATAATATATACTGTATATATTAACTATGAATATTTGAATGGTAGTTCAAACATTCCCTATCTTTCACCTATCCAACTAAACCCCTCAATCAAGTAGCTAACTTTGACAGACCCTTCCGTAGTTCAATATAATGAAAACAAAAGTGTCATCTGCTCATAAGGGTTAATCGATCGTGAGAGAATGCACTGCAAACACATGTGTGATGTCCTAAGGGTGTGAAAAGTATCAATGGGCAGATTGGTAGGATTTACTTTTTTATCTTCATATCAGAAGGGTTATTACTACCATTGTACCTATGATAGGAATTGCTATTATGGAACTTATCAAAATTTTATTGTTTACAAAATAGGGCGGTTATAAAACGTCACTTTAATCTACTACTCTTTTTATATACAGTATAGAGTATATATGCTATATATTTTTTTAACTCGAAGGCCCAGCGACACACACACACACACAGTCGCTGCCGAAATTCCTACAGCGTTGATTATACAGTAATTGTCGGTGTGGGAAATTAAAGGCATCAGAGTTATTCCACACCATTATATAGCACCATGTAGTACTTAGAGTAGCATGAGAGAGAGAGAGAGGGAGAGAGAGTTACAAGGAGTTACAAGGAATAATTAGTATCTCGGAAATCTTACGGTCCATTCCGGGGAGATACTCGAAGTAGAAAGAGAGAGACTGTTTAGTGCATTACACTCATTACATACAGTAGTGTGCAAGATACTATCTACTCTCTTCTTGAACTGCTCTACTAAAGAACTGTTTAAAACTTCGGAGGGAAGTTTGTTCCAGGTAGAACATATCTTGTATGTGAAAAGTTTCCATAAATACTAGTGCTGAACCTTTTAAATTCTAACTTCCAGCCATGGTTGCGTGTTGTATTCATATTGAGGCACATTGTCAAACCCATCCGTGCTTAAAAAACTAGAAATCCTGAAAATACCATTAGGTGTTTACTCAACAAGAGTAAACATCCCTTCAGTTGCCCTCTGACCCTTGACCAGTGCGGACGTCCCCAGTGACCGCTAGTGTACCTGTTTACCCTTAGTGAGGTCCTAGTGAACTTTCTTAGTGATGGCTGGTGTTGATGAGTCTGCTGTCTCCTCCCATGCTCTCCAGCTTTGTCTTGCTTTGCAAGAAAGACTGGAGAATGTGGAGCAGGAGATTCAGTGTCTCAGAGATGAAAATTTGTCCTTGAGACTAGCTATGGCGGAGAAGAAGTGTGAGGCTACCGGAAGTGTTCCCAGGGATCGTGAAGCCCCCTGGAAAGTGGTGTTTACAAGTGCAACGGCCTGCAAGCTGAAAAGGCAGCCACTCAAGACCCACAACAACTTCAGCACCTTGGCTGATGAGAGTGATGGCGAGGAAGTGGCGATCATCGAGGCAGTGAGAGGGGAGGGGGGGGGGGGGGAGTCTGCTGCTGTTGCTGCAACAACTGCTGCTACAACCCCTGCTACACGCCGACAACGGAAAAAAAGCTAAATTCATTGTCGGTGATTCAATGGTTAGGTACCTTGACGTGGCTACTAACACTCATGTTAGTAAAGTTGTCTGCCTACCTGGCGCCGGAGTCGGGAGGGTGGCAGAGAAGATGGATGGTGTCCTAGAAGTGGGTGGGGAGGACCCCATCATCTTCATCAACGCGGGGTCCAATGACATATGGAGATGCAGGACTGAGGAGTTGCTGACCAAGTACCAGGAAATGCTAGAGAGGATCAGGAGAAGGGTGGATTTCCTGTGGTACACAGTATCCTGCCAAGAAGAGGGGTACGGAAGGAATGGTCCTCCAGGGCTATTGGTGTAAATAACCGGCTGGAGAAGTATTGCAAGGCAAAGTCAATACCATTCCTAGATAACTGGACCCACTTCTATGGTAAGGATGAACTGTATGCCCAGGATGGAGTACATCTTTCTCGACTAGGAGTTGACCTTAACCAGCTCACTGGACAAGATTGTTGCGGGGTTTCGTTAAAAAAAAAACCTGGGTGTGTAAGTAAAATACTGTCTCCATATGGAGCAGGTACTTCATGTGACAAACCAATGAGTAAAATAGAAATAATCAGTCAAGATAGTGCGGATATAGTGATGTGTAATAGTAGTATCGATAACACTACACATGTAACTGATAGTAAAGATGAGAATACTGATAGAGTAGAATTTCCGTCTAGAGCTAGTAGTTCAACAGGAAATAATAAGTATAATAAGCTAAACACAATAGAAAATTAGTTGCAAATAAAAGTAATAGGTTGAGGGTATATTATACAAATTGTAGGAGTTTATGTAACAAAATGAACAAACTTAGAGCACTCGTTAGCACAGAAAATATAGACATAATAGCGCTAACTGAAACGTGGATTAATACAGAATCTAGGCATTTTTTAGCAGAATTTGATATTCCAGGATATAGTTTGTTTAAATATGACCGAACAAGTAGGAGGGGCGAGGGTATAGCAGTGTTTGTCAGGAGTACATTCAAAAGCTATATTAAATCAGGTATTAGACTAAATAATGATAATGAAAGTGTTTGGGTAGAGGTTAACAAAGGTAGTGAGACCATAGTTATTGGAGTTATATATAGACCGCCTAATATGAGTAGAAATGGCGGTACATCGTTATGGGAGGAAACTAAAATAGCATCAAGGTTTAGCAATGTGTGCATTATGGGGGATTTTAATTTTCCGAACATTGATTGGCAGCACCAAATAGGCGACTCCGATTCAATAGAGTTTATTGAGGTAGTGCAAGATAGTTTTTTATTTCAATTCATAGATACGCCGACTAGAGGTATTAATATTCTTGCTTTAGTTTTCAGTAACAATGAACATATGATAAATAATGTATAGATTGGTGACCACCTAGGAAATAGCGATCATAAATCTATTTATTTTAATCTACAATATACAGGGAATGCTAAAGAGAATACGACACTTATCCCAGATTTCAGAATAGCCGATTATGGTGGGCTAAGAAGACTTAAGGGTGGACCCTATTGTTAAGCAATTAAGTCAGGATATGCCAGAGTTAAACTTGCCACCTACATATAACCAGTTTATTGCTTCACTCCACAATGCTCAAAATAAATATATCCCTAAAAGAAGATTTAGATCGACGCAGAACCAACCAAAATGGATGACTAATAAGCTAATAGATCTTATAGGAAAAAGAAAGGAATATATAGAAAAATAAAGAAAGGCGAAAATTATCTACATATATACTATCAGACTCTATCAAGACAGGTCATAAAGGAAATCAGGAAAGCAAAAAGAAATTATGAAATAAGGATAGCCAGTGGCTCAAAAAATAACCCTAAAGCTTTTTACCAACTATATAAATCTAAAGTTAGAGATGTAATAGGCCCCCTAAACACTTCAATAGGAGAAATAACAGAAAATTATTTAGAAATGTGCAGTACATTAAATAGTCAGTTTCTTTCCGTTTTCACTAATGAAAATTTGGCACAGATTCCAGAAGTCAATATGGTATATAGTGATAGTATAGAAAATATGTTAAGTACAGTTATTATAAGTAGAAATTATGTGCTTAAGGAAATTGACAGACTGAAACCTCAAAAATCGCCTGGTCCTGACGAGGTATATGCTAGAGTATTAAACAAATGCAGAGATGAGTTAAGTAGTCCATTAGCATTTTTATTTAACAAGTCATTAGAAACAGGTTTAGTTCCAGAAGCTTGGAAGCTTGCAAATGTAGTTCCGATCTTCAAAAAAGGTGATAAATCGATAGCATCCAATTACCGTCCCATTAGTCTCACATCAATCATAGGAAAGTTGCTAGAGTCTATTATTGCTAGGAAAATTAGAAGCCACTTAGAAAAATTTAACCTAATAAATTCTTCTCAGCATGGATTCACTCAGGGACGTTCTTGCCTTAATAATTTGCTTAGCTTTTTCTCAGAGGTATATGAAGCAGTAGATAGTGACAAGTCATATGATATTATATATTTAGATTTCAGTAAAGCTTTCGACAGAGTCCCTCATGAGAGATTGATGAGAAAGGTTGAGGCACATGGAATAGGAGGGTCGTTGTTGGGATGGATTAGGTCATGGCTAGTTGGTAGGAAACAGAGAGTCAGCATAAATGGTACCAAGTCAGAGTGGGGAGCAGTCAAAAGTGGTGTCCCCCAGGGATCGATATTAGGTTCCCTGTTGTTTCTTATATACATAAATGACCTAGATTTAGGTATAACTAGTAGGATAAGTAAATTAGCAGACGACACTAAAATGGGGAGATCAATTGATTCAGATAGCGATATAGAGTGCCTCCAAAGGGATCTAGATACCTTACATGAATGGTCAGTAAATTGGCAGATGAAGTTTAACATTGACAAATGCAAGGTATTAAAGATAGGGAAGATGCAAACAAATGTTAAATATAAACTAGCTAATTTAGAATTAGAAAATTCAGACTGCGAGAAAGATCTAGGTGTGTTTGTTAGCAATGATTTGAAGCCTAGAAAACAGTGTATAAGCGTTCGTAATAAGGCAAACAGGATTCTCGGGTTCATCTCTAGGAGTGTGAGTAACAGAACTGCTGATGTTATCTTAAAACTTTACTTGTCATTAGTGAGACCCCATATGGATTATGCGGTCCAATTTTGGTGTCCTTATTACAGAATGGACATAGATTCATTGGAGAGAGTACAGCGTAGAATGACAAAAATGATCCATAATATTAGAAATCTTCCGTATGAAGAAAGGTTGAAGAAATTAGGTTTACATTTGTTAGAGAGATGCAGAGTTAGAGGGGATATGATTGAGGTGTTCAAGTGGGTTAGTGGGATTAACAAAGGGGACATGACAAATGTACTAAAGCTCAGTGATAGCGAAAGAACTCGTACCAATGGTTTCAAATTAGATAAATTTCGTTTCAGAAAAGATATAGGCAAATATTGGTTTGATAACAGAGTTGTAGATGGGTGGAATGGACTACCAAGTGCTATAGTGGGATAAAAAACGGTAGGGAGCTTTAAGATAAAATTGGATAAGCATATGGACAAGAAGGGTTGGGTGTGAAGGGGGATCAGCCGGGTTGGGCCAATCAGCGCTCTGCAGGCCCCCGTAATCCTGCGTTAATCTCTAACCGTTTTGGTAAGATGATCCTCAGAGTGTTGAGCCTATAATTGGGCTTTGTAATTGGGGTTGTGTGGGACAGGGATCTGCCTTGCTTGGGCCAATCGGCTTTCTGCAGACTTCCATTTTCTTATGTTCTTATGTTCTTATGTTCATACGCTAGTGAAAGGTTATTAGTGAAAACCCATTGGATTTTTTGTTTTTATGTTTTCCAAATTTTTCCTGTAATTCTAAAAAACGTTATATAGCGAACTTTGAAATTGAGCAACATGCTCAGTAACTGCTAGTCATACGAGGATCATACATATATAAATGGAAAGAGCGTAAGCTACTCTACAACCTCTCATACGTTTTATCTTCTATTTTGCCGTGTTCCTGCGTAAAATATTGTCAAAATAAAAACAAAAGTTAAAAATTTTCACCTAATTACCTTGGACTTTCACATGTTTTTCTCAAAACTGTTTTGCCGCAATTTGGGATCTTATAATAAATGTATTATTGGACCTATAGGAATGGTGTATATACCATTGGAAAGGAAATTAAAAACACTACATTTGTCGAAAAGCTAATTTACTCTAGCTAACTTTGTTTGGTTGCAGCATGTTGTCAGAATTTTAAAATTCTACAAAATAATTTCAGCTTAATATAATCACCTAAATTCAAAAATTCACAAAATATATATTTTTTTGTTTAACCAGAACTACAGACACACCTATTGTGAGTTGTTTGATCACATACAGCAGGTACTATAGGGATTTCTGTAGGAGTTTATGCGTCATATACTTTTCAACCTATTTTTTACCTATATTGAAAGAAGAAAGCAAAAAAATAAATAAAAAATACCTAGTTTTATGGTCACATAGGCTACACCTATGCTAAATTGCATTTACATTGGAAGTAAGACCTGGAAGTTGAGTAATAAAACCTGGAAGTTGGGTAATAAACTGGACGGTCCCCTTAAGTATTTTAAAAACTTCAATGAACCGACCTCGTAGTCTGCGTGTCTCTAACGGGAAGAGATCAAAAGCTCTCAACCGGTCCTCATAGCTCAGTCCTCTAAGCGATGGAATAAGCTATGTAGCCCTAGCTTGTACTCTTACCAGCCGTTCTATATCTTTCCTGAGTGCAGACCAGAATTGAACATCATACTCCAGGAGAGGTTATATCAGAACGTTGTAAAGTGTGAGGAGTATTTCCTTATTTCTATACTATATAGCCCAATAATTGTTCAGCTTTCATCTCTACTTCAATGCACTGCTTGGAAAAATTTAGGTCACTGCTAATCAGAACACCCAAATTGTTTTCCAAGTTAATCACTTCCAGAAGCATTCCCAATAGTGAATAACCTGATTTGTGGTGTGCTTGGCCAATATGCATCACCTTGCACTTTTCCAAGTTTAGAGGCATCTGCCATGAGAGAGAGAGAGAGAGAGAGAGAGAGAGAGAGATACAGAGAGAGAGAGAGAGAGAAGAGGGAGGGAGGGAGGGTGGTTGGTTGGTTGGTGGTGGACATCTCCAGACTCAACCCTGAGGACATACAAACACTTAGTAACACCTTCCTTGCATTACCTTTTATCTCGCTCTCTCTCTCTCTATATATATATATAATATACACAACCAGTATACATAATATGAATACTTATTTATCTTTACACCAATTCATCCCTCTCAGAACTTCAGGATGTATATTTTTATGTTAACCCTCTCACATCCTTATGACGCAGAGGTTGCCAGATTAGCAATAATAAATAGATTACTCTCACTCTCATAATTACCTCTCCAAAATTAGTTTTCTGCCCACAGCTAACTCAAAGACAACTGCAGAGGTTGAAGTAAATAAACTAAAGGTTTATAAATACCCCAGACGGTAACAAAGGCTTTAAAGTATCCCTAATAGGCTCAAAAATTGCGTCAGGACGTGAGAGGGTTAAGTAACTGTATTTTTATTGTTGTACCTTTTCCTTTATTATAGATTTCCCAATACCTATCTCATCATTTGGCTGGGAGAATTTTTCCAATTATGTGTAATGCCAACCCTATACTTGGAAGTGTATAAATGGTGGGTGGGGAGAGAGTCTAATTCTATTTATTGGGGCTTGTCTTCCACTTAGTAGCAATTACGTATCCTGATTTAAGTCCGGCCTGCAAAGTAGGGGCTACAAGTTATGTGTAATCTATGTACTATATTTTGCAACTCTATGTAAGTTATGTTCCTCGTTGTGATCTTATGCATGAATGTAATATTAGTATGAAGGAATTGCAAGTAAGGTTTCTTTTGATTATCATTTGACTAATTAAATTAGTTAACCACTGCATAAAAAACTACACTCGTAGTAGACCCTACCAAGGTTTCACTTGAAACATCTGGTGGACGCTTCTGAACTAGCCCCATAGCTACGACTGTCGACATCCAACAATACTCAACAACTAGGATTGTGACGCTCACCGCTTCCCCCAGAACCGCATGGCTTACTCGCTAGGACTCGCCAGGGCAGAGAATGTAGCTACAGTCTACCTATCATTGTGTACTTTCCTTCTCGAGAAAACTTGTGTTGCAGACAGTTCAGAACTGTTCTTTATTTTCGTCTGTCACAATCCTTTCTATTTTATTTAGTCAATTGAAAGTATTGTGTTGAGTAGTTGAATGATGGGAAGGCGAGCGGGAGAGAGAGAGAGAGAGAGAGAGAGAGAGAGACCAGGTGGTGTGACTTGGTGGTGAGTGTGGCGCGTGGCTGGCCCCCTTACATAGGCCTTGCGGGATTCGTTGCCTCCTGCCTAACACTGCCTACTAGGCGGCTGCTTACTGGGCGACTGTCGCGCGCCCTCGTGCCATTCCTGCGAACTGGGACTCCAGCGAGGCGGTCCCTGGGAATATCCTTGTCAGATCCTTCCCAGACAGCATACTCTAAGCATCTCCCATGAACTGTTCCACACTCTTGTCTTAGAATCTTTCTCTCCTACTGCCTCTATCATTTCCACTACTTCCTCACCTTTTATTAATATCAATCCCCCTCTGGTTCTCTGCATCCACACCTTGAATTGGTGGCCAGACTGTATTATATGCTGGATCTCACATTTCTTATGTACTAGGTTAAGGTTGAAGATAGTCATTGTCTTTTTGGGAGATTGTATTGCTCGGACTGTCTCCATCAATCACTAATGTTTCTACAGGGTTAAATAATGCTAGACTAGGGATCAGGTACCTTGCTGTTGGTGTTTTCACTGTGTGTAGGCTACTTTTGAGCTGCACGACACTACGAATTCTGTGGGTTACCTGGGTGGATCTTTTGTCTGTGTACCTTGGAGTTTAGACTGTGTAGTGCGTGAGGGCTGCTTGCCTAATCCACCCAACACTGTTCTAACTCTATTTGCTTTTACTTTTGAGGGTCGCCAGGAGGATACTCGATACTTGTGATCGAGAATCCTCAAGAGAGCATCCCCCTTCATATTAACGTAATCAGGCCGCACAGACCCAAGGTCCACACTAGGCTAGGAGCTTCCTTGCTCCACCAGAATTCGGTACCTTTGCGCATCCCAGCTAGACTTTATTAACCCGGGTAGACATTAGCTGGATTAGATCATAATTATACTCTTTTATGCATACCCATTATTTCTACACAAGCATTTTGAGGTCTAGGTTGCTGTAGAGAGACACAACCAGCATAGACCGGTTTTGTTAATAGGAGTACTACTTTTTCGTGGCGAGCATTATTACTGTTGCACCGCTTATAATATTCTTGTGTCCAATAACATTATAGGTCCAGCCTTTTTGTGTATTTAGCCTACACGTGCATTGTCCTGCCTCCTGCTATTTTGTGGTTCTATTTCCGATACGTTCTTCTTAGTAGCATCCGACATTATTCAGAAGATTCCTTGTTCGGTGCTTGAGGACTTTACAACACTTTCTTTCATAAAGGAGTGACAAATTATTGATTAAAGTAACGTTAAGTAAACCTTCTTCTTGTTTGCATTAGATCACTCTTGTGATTTAATTAAGTTAACTATCTTTTCCTTGTGTACCATAACTAAGCAACCATATGTTATAGGTAATAGGCTGTTTCAGAGAACATCAGCCTATAGTAGAAGCACATAGATACTGAGAGTTAAGATACCCCGCTATCGCAGATATAACTCTGGAGGGTATATGTGTTCTTTGTTCGACGGGATTATATATCAGGGGTTGGATCTAGCGTTTCCGTTGTTGCATTTATGCCAGTCTAGTCCAATGTATAAGAGCCACTGATTTATACGAGACCCGATCGTAACAGGATATACACAGTTTATCACGATTGCTTAATATTATGCATGCTTTAACTATATACTAGATGACTACACTAAGTGCTTATATAATATGGTAGTCGCGGGAATTTCCATATACAGCTAGCAATGACTAAAGGTGAAATGACGGAGCCAAGGACAACCACACAAGATAGCCACCGTAAGGGAATCCAGGGAGACAAGGAGAAAAGGGTTTAGAAATAGAATCAGTTCCCTTTCTCCAGAGAACGGGAAATCTGACCCCTATACCCTTGCTCTAATTACCCGTATAGGCGAGTTACCCCCGAAGGGCATGTCAAGCCCCTCCAATCAGCACCTCACGCGGCCCCGCCAATCACAGGGCAGGACTCAAAGAGCCAAGGCGGAACCTCTCCCCCAATAACCCCCCCCCCCCCCTCGAGTACTATGATGAAAAAGAGTTTATGCAATCTCAACATAAAATGCCCTGGGAATATTTAAATCGTTGGGGCCCTCCATCCTCAAGAAACTGCCAGACGAGAAGAAAAGTGAAATGGTAATATAAAGTGCCATGGAAGAAAATCATTCCATAAACAGTCCAAGTAGCCATAATAATGAGTGAACAGGAAATCACGAATTACATCATCAGGCTTGATGATATAAGAAAGAACCAAAGGTCAAACAGACGAGAACCTCAGTGCGATGTCATTAAGCACCATAATGTATTTTTCATGTAATTATTAACCTCAACATATTCCAATTTTATGTATCTACTATGCCCCTATTCATACGAGATCACGCAACCTAACATAGAGAAATAACCCAAATATCTACGGACTGAACCAGCACGTAAATTACACAAAAAAGAGCTCATTTATTGATATAATTTATGAAATTTGCCAATATTTCCATGATTTTTTTGACATACATGATTTGCAAATATGATTTTTAGATGTATTTTCGGCTGCTGAGTTCGAATCTGCCCTCAAAATTGGCCTACCACGTGAATTACACAAAATAGAGCTAATTTATCGATACAATTTATAACATTTCCCAATATTTCCATGATTTTTGGACAAACATGATTTGCAAATATGATTTTTAGATGTATTTTCGGCTGCTGATTTCGAATCTGCCCTCAAAATTGACTTACCATGTCAATTACACAAAATAGAGCTCATTTATCCATATAATTTATGAAATTCGCCAATATTTCCATGATTTTTATTCATATATGATTTGTAAATATGATTTTTATATGTATTTTCGGCTGCTGAGTTCGAATCTGCCCTCAAAATTGGCGTAACACGTGAATTACACAAAATAGAGCTCAATTATCGATATAATTAATGAAATTTGCCAATATTTCCATGATTTTTTGACTTACATGATTTGCAAATATGATTTTTAGATGTATTTTCGGATGCTGAGTTTGAATCTGCCCTCAAAATTGGTCTACCACGTGAATTACACAAAATAAAGCTCATTTATTGATATAATTTATGAAATTTGCCAATATTTCCATGATATTTTGACATATATGATTTGCAAATATGAATTTTATATGTATTTTCGGCTGCTCAGTTCGAATGTGCCCCCAAAAATGGCCTAGCACGTGAATTAGACATAATAAAGTTCGATTGTCTATATAATTTATGAAATTTGCCAATATTTCCATCAGTTTTTGACATACATGATTTGCAAATATGATTTTTAGATGTATTGTCGGCTGGTGAGTTCGAATCTGCCCTCAAAATTGGCCTACCACGTGAAATACACAAAATAGAGCTCATTGATCGATATAATTTATGAAATTTGCCAATATTTCCATGATTATTTGACATACATGATTTGCAAATATGATGTTTAGATGTATTTTCGGCTACTGAGTTCGAATCTGCCCTCAAAATTGGCCTACCACGTGAATTACACAAAATAGAGCTAATTTATCGATACAATTTATAACATTTCCCAATATTTCCATGATTTTTGGACATACATGATTTGCAAATATGATTTTTAGATGTATTTTTGGCTGCTGAGTTCGAATCTGCCCCCAAAATTGGCCTAGCATGTGACTTAGACATAATAAAGTTCGATTGTCTATATAATTTATGAAATTTGCCAATATTTCCATCAGTTTTTGACATACATGATTTGCAAATATGATTTTTAGATGTATTTTCGGCTCCTGAGTTCGAATCCGCCCTCAAAATTGGCCTAGCACCTGAAGTACACAAAATAGAGCTCAATTATTGATATAATTTATGAAATTTGCCAATATTTCCAGGATTTTTTGACATACATGATATGCAAATATGATTTTTAGATGTATTGTCGGCTGCTGAGTTCGAATCTGCCCTCAAAATTGGCCTACCACGTGAAATACACAAAATAGAGCTCATTGATCGATATAATTTATGAAATTTGCCAATATTTCCATGATTATTTGACATACATGATTTGCAAATATGATGTTTAGAGTATTTTCGGCTAATGAGTTCGAATCTGCCCTCAAAATTGGCCTACCACGTGAATTACACAAAATAGAGCTAATTTATCGATACAATTTATAACATTTCCCAATATTTCCATGATTTTTGGACATACATGATTTGCAAATATGATTTTTAGATGTACTTTCGGCTGCTGATTTCGAATCTGCCCTCAAAATTGACTTACCACGTCAATTACACAAAATAGAGCTCATTTATCCATATAATTTATGAAATTCGCCAATATTTCCATGATAATTATTCATATATGATTTGCAAATATGATTTTTAGATGTATTTTCGGCTCCTGAGTTCGAATCGGCCCTCAAAATTGGCCTAGCACCTGAATTACACAAAATACAGCTCAATTATTGATATAATTTATGAAATTTGCCAATATTTCCAGGATTTTTTGACATACATGATATGCAAATATGATTTTTAGATGTATTGTCGGCTGCTGAGTTCGAATCTGCCCTCAAAATTGGCCTACCACGTGAAATACACAAAATAGAGCTCATTGATCGATATAATTTATGAAATTTGCCAATATTTCCATGATTATTTGACATACATGATTTGCAAATATGATGTTTAGATGTATTTTCGGCTACTGAGTTCGAATCTGCCCTCAAAATTGGCATACCACGTGAACTACACAAAATAGAGCTCATTTATCGATATAATTTATGAAATTTGTCAATATTTCCATGACTTTTTGACATACATGATTTGCAAATATGATTTTTAGATGTATTTTCGGCTGCTGAGTTCGAACCTGCCCTCAAAAAAAGTGGCCTACCACGCGAATTACACAAAATAGAGCTCATTTATCGATATAATTTATGATATTTGCCAATATTTCCATGACTTTTTGACCTACATGATTTGCAAATATGATGTTTAGATGTATTCCCGGCTACTGAGTTCGAATCTGCTCTCAAAAGTGGCCTAGCACGTGGAATACACAAAATAGAGCTCATTTATCGATATAATTTATGAAATTTGACACTGTTTCCATGATTTTTTGACATACATGATATGCAAATATGATTTTTAGATGTATTTTCGGCTGCTGAGTTCGAAGCTGCCCTCAAAATTGGCCTAGCACGTGAATTACACAAACTAAAGCTCAATCATCCATATAATTTATGAAATTTGCCAATATTTCCATGACTTTTTCACATACATGATTTGCAAATATGATTTTTAGATGTATTTTCGGCTGCTGAGTTCGAATCTGCCCTTAAATTGGCATACCACGTGAATTACACAAAATAGAGCTCATTTATCGATATAATTTATGAAATTTGCCAATATTTCCATGACTTTTGACATACATGATTTGCAAATATGATTTTAGATGTATTTTTTGGTTGCTGAGTTCGAATCTGCCCTCAAAATTGGCCTACCACGTGATTTATACAAAATAGAGCTCATTTATCGATATAATTTAAGAAATTTGCCAATATTTCCATGATTTTTTGACATACATGATTTGCATATATGATTTTTAAATGTATTTTCGGCTGCTGAGCTTGAATCTGCCCTCAAGATTAGCCTACCACGTGAATTACACAAAATACAGCTCATTTATCGATATAATGTATGAAATTTTACAATATTTCCATGAATTTTTGACATACATGATTTTCAAATATAATTCTTAGATGTATTTTCGGCTGCTGAGTTCGAATCTGCCCTGAAAATCATATTTGCAAATCATGTATGTCCAAAAATCATGGAAATATTGGGAAATTTTATAAATTATATCGATATATGAGCTCTATTTTGTGTAATTCACGTGGTAGGCCAATTTTGAGGGCAGATTCGAACTCAGCAGCCGAAAATACATCTAAAAATCATATTCGCAAATCATGTATGTCCAAAAATCATGGAAATATTGGGAAATTTTATAAATTATATCGATATATGAGCTCTATTTTGTGTAATTCACGTGGTAGGCCAATTTTGAGGGCAGATTCGAACTCAGCAGCCGAAAATACATCTAAAAATCATGTTCGTAAATCATGTATGTCCAAAAACCATGGAAATATCGGGACATTATATAAATTATATCGATAAATGAGCTCTATTTTGTGTAATTCACGTGGTAGGCCAGTTTTGAGGCCAGATTCGAACTCAGCAGCCGAAAATACATCTAAAAATCATATTTGCAAATCATGTATGTCCAAAAATCATGGAAATATTGGGAAATTTTTATAAATTATATCGATAAATGAGCTCTATTTTGTGTAATATACGACGTTCGGCCCATTAGTTTGACCATCTTAAGACCTTTCGCCCCATTTCTTTCTCAATATTTAGACCTTTTGTGCTATTTAGGTGTCGATATTTTCCCTGGCGAACGATAGTGAGCCTGTAATGTTGGAAGAACCGGCCTTCGGCCGGGACATTTCTCTACCGAAAAATGTACAAATTAATCTAGAAGGGGGATCTAATGGATGTTTTTTTTTTTTTTTTAATTTGATGGAGGTCTTGGGAGGAAACTAGAAAAAAACGGATACATGCAAAAATCGCCCAAAAAGTGAACCATCCCCCCTTAATTCATCGAGCGGGAATCTGTGAGAGTGGAATGCATAACTGACCACTTACGAGTTTCAGGCTAAAAGGAAGTTGGAGCTGTAGATATCGATACTAAACATCATTACCAGTTATAATACAGCAATAGTACACACACAATAACAGAACATTAAATTCAGTAGGCTTTCTATCTATAACTAAGCTAGATACATCTTAATTTGTTTTAACCCGTACAGTACCATTGACGTCCTTTTCATCATATTCTGGCAACTATTAAACGATTTTATTGAGATTAGGAAGACCTCTAGCAATAATAAGGCTTCAAACTAACTCAACCAACCCTTTCAACTACCACAGATCCTTCTTAAGCTGCATAATATCGTATAAATATAGCTAGAATATAATATAACACACGTCGCTGGTACTCAAAGGGTTAAGGGGAGATTTCCACTATAGGGATTTTTTCTGGACCCGTTTCTCCCTCATGTTTAGCCCCATTGCATTTGAGATTTTAAGACGTTCGCCCTAGTAGTTTTGACATTTTAATACATATTGCCTCATTTATGTCAATTTTAAGACCTTTCGTGCCATTAAGGTGTCGATTTTTTCCTGGCGAGCGATAGCGAGCCTGTAATTTAAGAGGTAATTTAAGAGCTGTAATTTAAGAAGCCGGGACATTTTTCTACCGAAAAATGTACAAATTTATCTTGAAAGGGGGTCTAGGGGGTGTAATTTTAAGCTTGATGAAAACGTAGGGAACAAACTAAATACCTCCTCTTAAGTAATCGATGTCTACAACTCCATTTTCCTTATAACCTGATACTCGCAAGTGGACCATTGAATTAAATATCAAAAGTTTGATTACTAACTAGAGGTCCTTACTAACTTGAGGTCCTTACTAACTAGAGGTCCTTACTAACTAGAGGTCCTTACTAACTAGAGGTCCTTACTAACTAGAGGTCCTTACTAACTAGAGGTCCTTACTAACTAGAGGTCCTTACTAACTAGAGGTCCTTACTAACTAGAGGTCCTTACTAACTAGAGGTCCTTACTAACTAGAGGTCCTTACTAACTAGAGGTCCTTACTAACTATAGATCCTTACTAACTAGAGGTCCTTACTAACTAGAGGTCCTTACTAACTAGAGGTCCTTACTAACTAGAGGTCCTTACTAACTAAAGGTCCTTACTAACTTGATCAAATCGTCCATTGTTTGCAAGAGAAAAATGAAATCAATAAGGCATGCTATTGAGAGGGTAAACATAATGGAACCATAGTGGAATGAGAAACATAATATTGTTTTCTTTGTAAATTCGCTCAGTAGGGATAACTGAGAAACCTATATTTTCGATGTGTTAATGCTGTTTATTAGATGTACGTTTGTGTGTGTGTGTGTGTGTGTGTATGTGTGTGTGTGTTCAAGACACAAAGAATGAGAGAGAGAGAGAGAGAGAGAGAGAGAGAGAGAGAGAGAGAGAGATAATTATAAGAAGTGCATCAGGAAATTAAGAGAGCAAGCGAGAGAGAGAGAGAGAGAGAGAGAGAGAGAGAGAGAGAGAGAGAGAGAGAGAGAGAGAGAGAGTGGGAGAGAGAGAAAACCAAATAAGAGAGGTAGACAGATAGACAGTGAGAACAATTAAACATGCAAACATGAAAATACCCATGCAACCAAACCCAACCAAACCAAATATAAATACCTAAACCCAACGCAACCCAAACCACCGCAAGTCAAATGAAAACCCAGAGAAAAGCTTTTGTACATTCCAACCACCATTTTTTATTTTTCAATGATTTTTTGGGTAAGCCCTGATCCTTTTGTTTTCCCAGCTTTTGGTCAGATTCTCCATGTTTTTTTGATCAGCTGTGGCGGGCACGGTTCAGGTGGTGGTGGTGGTGTGTTTGGCTTTAAATCAATCATAGGTGTGTTCTGGAGTGTAACTTTGGTGTTTTGAGGTGTGTGTGTGTTTGTGGGCTAAATTATTCATAATTCAGAAATTGTATGTATGTGTATTGTTACGTATCTTGATCCTCAAGTGGTTAACTTGATGAATCTAGATAGCACAGAGATATATATTAAGGTATCAGTCAGCTGAAGGCAAAACAAAAGTAAAATCTAATAAAATTATTTCCTGTTGTTGCTTCCTTTCCTCTTGGATCTTAGGACTTAGTATCCTTTATTGACTGATACTCTTTAATTATGAAAAATACTGAAACTAATTAAAGTCATGTAGTATTTATAAAGAATTATTATTTAACCGAAGCTTAGTAGGCTATGGTTATGAACCGAAGAAGTTATATCTAAAGAAGGACTATTAATTCTATAAAAAGTCTTGAAAGATAAATATTAAAGTAAGAATATTTCTGTCTCTTACCCTTTTTGAAATGAATAGATAGTTTTCTTATATGTCCTTTTATTTATATTTAATGTAATTATTCTTGGTTCTTGTCTTACGTTAACAGTATTATATTATTATCATCAGGATTAATATCAAAGTCACATAAAAAGTTAGATATATATTTAATAATTAGATAAATGTATTTCTTAACCACGTAACATTGAGGTTTGATTATGAGTAAATTAAGTTACAGGATCGCTTCATAGATTCGATTCAGGTCTCACTCAAATAATATGAAAAGCAAAGATAATATTTTGAAGCTAAAAGAATTTTCTTCAGCTTAGGAAATCACTAGAAGTAATATTAACACAGCCATGTTAGTCTAAGGCGATATTACTAATACGAGACAATAGCATCACCGTACTAAGCACCGTTAAGCAATGTAAGCTTAACTAAAAGAAAATGAAAGAACTCGTAAGTATTAATATAAAACAATAGTATTACTTTCATCATAACCCAATTACTTAAAGAGTTGCTTTAGTCCACAAGTTAGTCAACTAAAATAGTTAAGTACATAATAATAGCGTTAACGTTAATTCCCAATCAAATAGTTACGTACATAATAGTAGCGTTCAACGTTAATTCCCAATCAAAGAGTTAAGTACATAATAATAGCGTTAACGTCAATTCCCAATCAAATAGTTAAGTACAGAATAGTAGCGTTAACGTCCCAATCACATATCTCACTAACCAACATAACGTAAGTGTTTACACCGAACACACTTAACACACACTTATATAATCTGACTGACAGTCACAATCCCATTATAATACTTCACCCGTCTTCCTCCAGCTGCAAGTTCACCTTCCCCAACTCCAAATGAGACTGATTTGAATGCCCACTACTCGGGTCTTATATACTAAACAATGATGGTGTAGGAACGAATCAGGAGGCGAGTGATGGTGCGCGCCCCTATCATAGCTCCTCGAGTTGCATAGCAGGTGCGTGGACCAATGGGGGCTCCTGGCGTCGATCATACGTCATAGCGTCGGGTCATCGAAGTAGTTTGCAGGGTCCCCTATGACGCACGCAGGTGTGACGGCTTGTTTGCTGGTATGCGGACGAGCTGGTTTCCCACTCGCTGGTTCGCTCGTTAGTCTGCTTCGCCGCTTGGGTAGTTTGACACTCCTTCAACTCTAATTCTAACTCTTAAATTAACATACAGGACTCCGTATGTCAGAGTATGCATATGTGTATGTATTTGTGAACGTGTGTATGTGCGTATTCGTTGGTATTGAAGCTGCACCAGGAAATGTAATACTTTCGAACAACGAATTCTGTTTCTGTGTGGCATATTTCTGGTACAAGTGACAAAAATTATTAAAATAAAAAGCAACTAACTATTATTCAAGCTGATTTCGTTCTTATCTCGTGTGTGTGCGTGTGTGTGTATATATATATATATATATATATATATATATATATATATATATATATATATATATATATATACTGTATACACCACACAGTATTGTATAAATGCTAGTAAATACTGAATACATATTTCTGATTTGCCGACCATTTTCCCTCCCCTTTTCTCTATTAACAGAAATCATATATAATTCCGCCCCCCCCCCCTCGCTGCCCCCCCCCCCCCCAGGAGTGAGCATATGTTCCCCGGTAATCATATCTTATTAGCCATTCCCTTTATACACCCGCATATTTTTTTCCTCGCCTTTAATTATTGCGTAAAATATCCCCCGCCTCCTTCCACATAATCACCACCAGCCGACCGTTCCTTCGGGGATTTTTTTTTACGTAACCTTGGTGGGGTGGCTTCGTGTAGTCGCGGAGGAAAATCACGAGACACCTCTAAGCACATCGACACCACTTTTGTTCCTCTGAAAAGTCACGATGGAATGTCTAGTACTATATATATATATATATATATACTATCTTCATCGTATATATGTATATATATATACTGTATACAGTATATATATATATAAAGTTTCTTAATATACATATGCAAAACGATTAGTCTATTTCTATAATTAGTCGTGCATTTTCAGTTTGGTTTATGAGTATTTCTTTCTTATTATCAAGAGAGCTAATTAAAGTTAAATTTTGAGGGCGGAACACGACGTTTGAGTGAGGTTCTGCAATATATATGTTTAACACATCTAAGCATAACATGTTGATAAAAGCCATACTTGAGTGCTTTATTGAGCTATTTGCTGTATTAAGGGGCTAGTGCTTGTTTTGTTTTTGGTCTATATATTTATCTATTTAATTATTATTATGTATCCTCGCTATACCTCCATCAAGCTTAACAAACACCCCTAGCTTCCCTTTCAAGATATATTTGTATATTTTTCGGTAGAAAAATGTCCCGGCCGAAGGCCAGTTCCCTCTAAAATTAGAGGCTCGCTTTCACTTGCCAGGAAAAAATTGACACCTAAATGGCACGAAAGGTCTTAATATTGACAAAGGAATGACGCGAATGGTCTCAGAATCGCCAAACTAACGGAACGAACGTCAAAAAAAGTAAAACAAAAAATATGGTAAACATGAGGGAGAAGGAGGTCCATAAAAAATCGATTAGTACCCCCTTAAGCCGGAGACCTTCCCTTGCCATGCCGCACTATTCACTGTATTCTGGCTAACCTCAGACGATTTGGCTCCACTTAAGGGGGGGTCATGTGCATTTTTTATCTTTCTCTAATTTTTCTCTCTTTCTCTGGCTTGTATCCGTTCGGCCCCATTCAGCCAACTGTTTTAAGACGTTTACCCCCATCCATGTGTCAATTTTTCCTGGCCAGCGATAGTGAGCCAGCATTGTATGGAGAAATCCGGAGACATTTTTCTATCGACAAATGTACAAATTTAGCTTGCTGTCAGAACTAAAATATATATATGCTGGCTTGCTACCGCTCGCCAGGAAAATATTGACTCCTGGATGTGGGTAAACATCTTAAAACAGTAGGCTGAATGGGGCCGAATGGATACAAGCCAAAGAGAGAGGAAGAGAAAACAAAAGCGAGGTGGGCTCCCTTAATGAACAAAATGCATCATGGTTGACTGAAAGGGTTGAAAATTACCAATGTGTTATCTGACTTCCATTCCCCATTCCTCTGTATCACTCTCTAAGTTTAGATAATTTAAGACGTTTCACTCCATTTGCTGGGTGATAATTAGACGCTTCGCAACATTCAGGTATCGATTTCTCTCTGGGCGAGCGATAGCGAGTCTGTAACTTGAGAGGAATTGGCCTTCGGCAAGGAAGTTTCTATATCGAAAACTGTACACATTTATCTTGAAGGGAGTCTGGGTGGGCAATTTGTAGTTTGAAGGTTTGGGAAGGCTTGTTTTGTTAAGCCGGTATCACACGAGAGCATTTATGGTCAACATTCGATGATAAACAAAAATCTGGCAACATTCCTGGAATATTATGCACTGGTATGGAAAACTAGACTGTTGTTAGGTGAATTTAGGTGACCGAAATATTCTAAATGTTGACCTCATAAGCTGCTAGACCAGTGTTGAGGATAAATGTTGACCTCATAAGCTGCTAGACCAGTGTTGAGGATAAATGATGAGTGAAAAATCGCTCGTGTGATACCGGATTTAAACTAGGGGACAAACTAAACACATCTCGAAATTGACAAACGCAAGCAAGTTCCTGAATAGTAATTAGACCAAATATAATGAGTCACCCGACACCATATAGTGTTAATTAAGGGGAGACTGGCCGTTTGTTTGGTCTATTAATTAATTTATTCATATATCTTTTTAGTTTCCTCCCTAGACCTCCATCAAGCTTAGAAAAACACCCCCTAGACCCCTCTTCAAGATAAATTTGTACATTTTTCGGTAGAAAACTTTCTTTATCTATCTATATCTCTCTTTCTCTCTCTCCTTTCTTTCTCTCACCTTCTATTATGCAACTCTGTAAAATATAGATCATGTAATTTAATCACAGTATTTTAAAATTCTAATGATATTTATGTATACATACTGAATACCAGCATATGGAAAAAAATAGGGCATCATATAGCCACCGAATTTACTTTTCCACTTTGAATGGTCCTCGTGGTCGCAAATAATACGCATATATGAAATTATGTTTGCGTAAAGTAATATATTGAAAAAACATTGGAATAGAAGCAGTAAACTATATCCAATTACTTTATTACTGTCCCCTTCCCCTTTATAATAGCTTTCCTGTACCTTACGATCAAACACAATTACGTTTCAGTCAATTACAAAATGTGTCGTCCGTTATATTTATCGTGAAAGTGATTAACCAAGGACATTACTTATAGCAACTAATCAGATTAATTACCGGATGCAAAACTAAGTACCACTCCTAATTCAACCACACACATTTTGCCTCCACCTTCTCCGGCATGTGGAAGAACAGAACTTATGTAGGAGGCTGAACACATTGGCCTCTCTCGGTTGCAGATGCTAGAACTGGCTGCCCCGGCTTCGAACCTCTGACCTTTTGGGGTGCGGGGCCAGATAATCGCTTCAAGTAAATGCCTCACTCTCACCCCCCCCCCCCCCCCCCCCTCCTTTCTCTTAGTCCCCCCCCCCCCCCCCCCCCGCCTCTCCCCTCCTCCTTTTCTTTCTGGCCTGCTTTCTTTTTACTTTTCTTTATTTTTTGTAATATTACTTTCTAATTATCTTTAGCCCTAATAAATTGCAACTGCTTTGGCATTCTCTCTCTCTCTCTCTCTCTCTCTCTCTCTCTCTCTCTCTCGCTCCCCAACCTTCAAAGTAAACCCTTCAGACTCTCAATCCCTCTCTTTGCTTCTCGTATTTTTCCTCTTTTCATCTAACAATATTCATCCATATTTTGTATAACCCTCTCACTCGGTATACTCTATTATATAATCTTATTTTGCAACTCTCTCTCTCTCTCTCTCTCTCTCTCTCTTTCTCTCTCTCTCACTCTCTCTCTCTCTCTATCTCTGTCAAATTCCGACCATAGAATCATTAGATTCGATGTTAATTGAATTGCAGCTATGCTATTGAAAACAAAAGAAATCTTGGTGGCAGATTTAAAAAAATGCTGATTTTGACCAACCTAGGCAAGCACTGCATAACACACACTCATTGTTAGATATAAATAACGAAATAAATGAGTTGTGGGAACATCTTAAGGGGACATGGGCCGGTTTTCTGGACCACTTTCTCCCTTATGTTTAGCCCCATTAGTTTTCAGATGTTAAGATGTTTGCCCCATTAGTTAGTCGATTTTAAGACCTTTTGCCCCATTTCTTCGTCAATATTTACACCTTTCTTGCTATTTAGGTGTCGATTTCTTCCCTGGCAAACGATAGTGAGCCTGTAATGTTGGAAGATCCGGCCTTCGGCCGGGAAATTTTTCTACCGAAAAATGTACAAATTAATCTAGAAGGGGGATCTAATGGATGTTTTGTTTTACATTTGATGGAGGTCTAGGGAGGAAACTAGAAAAATAATAAATGCATTCAAAAATCTCCCAAAAAGTGAACCATGTTATCATGGCACAGAACAAATATGCACCAATGAAAGTTAAACGAACGATTGGAATTGGTTCATCAGTGAAATCCGCATTGCAATCAAAAATAGAAAGAAAATGCTCAAGCTTGAAAGAAAAAAAAAATTACTGTACTGATGACCAAGAATATAACTGCTAATAATCTGGCAATTTTTCACTTGAATTATAATAGGGTATCTAATCCTAGTTTATACATTAAAATTTAAGGAATTGTACAACCTCGCTAGCAGAAATGTTAAGAAACTTATTACATGCGTTAAACGTGATTATGAAGTCGCTATAGCCAAAAAAAGCACCGATAACCCATTTTTTTTTTATAGCTACGTAAATAACACCAGATCAATAAAAAGCGGAATAGGCCCATTAACTAGAGATGATCAAATAGTGACAGCCGATGCATAGATATTGCAAATACACATAAGGGGGGATGGGATGGTTTTCTGGACCACTTTCTCCCTCATGTTTAGCCCCATTAGTTTTCACATGTCAAGATGTTTGCCCCATTAGTTAGTTTTTTAAGAATTTCGCCCCATTTCTTCGTCAATATTTAGACCTTTCGTGCTATTTAGGTGTCGATTTTTTCCCTGGCGGACGATAGTGAGCCTGTAATGTTGGAAGAACTGGCCTTCGGCCGGGAAATATTTCTACCGAAAATTTTACAAATTAATCTAGAAGGGGGATCTAATTGATGTTTTTTTTTTTTAATTTGATGGAGGTCTAGGGAGGAAACTAGAAAAACAATGAATACATGCAAAAATCGCCCAAAAAGTGAACCATCCCCCCTTAACGAATATTTTGTATCTGTTTTTACAAAGGAAGTAAAGAATAATAAAACAAAAACACAGGGCAGTAACAACGCAAGCAATAGAAAACTTTACTATCAGCGCAAGTGAAGCGTTATGTGAATTAGATACATTAACCCATACAGTACCGGTGACGTTCTTTTCATTGTATTCTGGCAACTATTAGACGATTTTATTCAGCTTGGGAAGAACCTCTACCATTTAAAAGGCTACCGACTATCTGAAATAATCCATGTAGCTACCATATATCCTTCCTAAACTTCATAAAATCGTCTAAATATAGCTAGAATAAAGTATAACAGACGTCGCTGGTATTCAAAGGGTTAATTATCAACAAGACTCTGGGGCCTGATAATTTCTATAATAAGATAGTAAAACAAGTAAAAGAAGAAATATGCGAATCCCTAACCATTATCTATAACTCGTCACTACAGTAGGGTTGCGTCCCTAATGATTGGAAAACGGCCAACATTACACACATTCACAAAAAGGGTGATCGAGCCAAAGCTAGTAATTACAGACCTATAAGCTTAACGTCAGTAATAGAACACAATCTTGAAACCATTTTAAGAGATGAAATAGTTGAGTATCTTGAATCTAATGAATTAATAAGAGACAGCCAGCACGGGTTTAGGACCAGAAAATCGTGCCTAACAAATCTCGTCGAATTTTATAATAAATTATTTACTCATTTTGGCTCAACTAAGGCGCTTGACATAATCTACCTAGATTTTCAAAAGGCATTTGACAAGGTACCTCACAATAAATCATTAGACAAGTTAGAAATGCTTGGAATAAAGGGTAATGTATATCAATGGATTAAACACTGGCTTGCAAACAGAAAGCAAAGAGTTAATATTAATGGTATAAAATTAGATTGGGTGCCTGTTACCAGCGGTGTGCCTAAATGATCGGTCCTTGGTCCGTTTTTATTTATCATATATATAAATGATATTGATGTAGGTCTGAATAAATGTATCTCCAAACTTGCTGACGATACAAAAATAGAGAACATAGTCTTGAGTGAGGAAGACAGAAATAGCCTAAAGTCCGACTTAAGCAATATTGCTAATTGGTCAGACAAGTGGCAAATGCCCTTTAATGTTGACAAATGTCAAAATTTGCACGTTGGTTAAAAAAACAAAAAAATATGATTATCAAATGACAGGCCAACCAGTAATAGCAGACTCTAAGGTTAAGGGGACATGGGCTGTTTTTCTGGTCACCCTTCTTCCTCATGCTTACCCCCAATAGTTTTCAGATTTTATGACGTTCGGCCCATTAGTTTGGCAATTTTAATACCATTTGCCCCATTTCGTTGTCAATTTTAAGATATTTCGTGCCATTTAGGTGTCGATTTTTTCCTGGCGAGCGATAGCGAGCCTGTAATCTTAAGAGTAACCGGCCTTTGGCCGGGATATTTTTCTACCGAAAAATGTACAAATTAATCTAGAAGGGGGATCTGATGGATGTTTGTTTTAGTTTGATGGAGGTCTAGGGAGGAAACTAAAGAAAATAATAAATAAATGAAAAAATCTACCAAAAAGTGAACCATCCCCCCTTAAACATCTCGGGTATATAATACCAGAAAACCTAAAATCCTCAGAGCAATGAGCGGTTGCGGCAAATTAAGCTAACAAAGCCTTGGGATTTATCATATCAAAACGAAACCTTATTTTGCCGATATTCAAAAGCATTGTTAGACCCCATCTTGAATATGGCGTTCAGTTCTGGTTCCCGTATCTCAAGAAAGACATTAAAAACTTGAATCTGTGCAGCGTAGGGCAACTAAACTAAAGCCCTCTCTGAAAAACAAGCCATATTATGATATTATTATTAGATAAATTAAATTTGTTTTCGCTAAAGAAAAGGAGGTTGCGAGGCCAACTTATCGAGTGTTTAAAGATACCTAAAGGATTTGACAGAGTAGATATCAGTGCGCTGTTCACGATTAATAACAATGCTCCTACCCGAGGTAATGGAATGAGATTTATTAGAAAAAAGGCATCCTTAGATGTGACACAAAATGTCTTCACATACAATGTGGTTAAAGAGTGGATTAGTTTACCAAGGGAGGTGGTCGACAGTAATTCTATTGATACGTTTAAGAAAAGACTGGACGATCATCTGATTAAGATTGGATTAATTAACATGAATTAATCAGTAGGCATGTGTAATTTCCCTTTCAAACTAAGTTCTTCCTATACTATATAAAAACTTTCCTTGTGGGCATTTCCTGACCAATAAGGTTACACTTCATCCTATTTTCCGGTATGGCTTTATAGCAGGAGGGAGCGGAGGGTACTTTACTGTCCTATTCTTCCACTATTAACTGTCCCTGTCTAGTATTATTAAGGCGGGACCACCTAGTTGGGACTGCAAGGTCTGTGTGGTCTGAGTATCTTTGTGTAACTCTGTGTGTAACTCTCTCTCTCTCTGGGGTTCTATTATCTCTACTCGTTCTGACCACTTAGATCGTAAGGTCTGTGTAGTCAGAGTTTTATGGACATTTACGTACATCTCTCTCTCTCTCTCTCACACACACACACACACACACACACACACACACACACACACACATTATCTCTCTCTCTCAAGGTCTGAAGTAAGTTAAGCCAAAGAGTCCCCCAACCTCATAATCCCCATAATGACCATCTAATGGCTACTTATGACCTCACCTGACCTTCTGAATATTCCTGACCTCTCTAGATTATTCATACTGCATAATGTTAGGGATTATTTATGGATTGGTCAGGCTATGCTTAGGCCAGTAGCAATTTTTTTTTTTTAATTCGAAGCACTGGGGCACCCAGGGCAGGGCTTACAAATTTGGCATTTTCGCCAATTGTGCAGTACAGTAGCTAACAAAATGTGTATGCGAAACCTAATCGACCTAATACCTCCTCAAATATCCAGGTAGATGTCCATCTCAAGCTGAAAAGGGTTGACTAGAGTATTCTAATGCTATAATCTAAACGAAAGCAGACAGAAAACCGCAGCAGAAGTGATTCATTGGAACTCCGATGGAGGCGCTGCGCAAAACTGACGTTTACGCTAACTCGGATAATGCTTGTTTCTCAGTATACCAAATATATATTTTCGTTTTTTTTTTTACTATTCTACTCGGCACTATCCCCCAAGGAAAAATTAACGGCCAAAATAATTTTTCGAGAACCTTCCGAAAATACGATATTTTCAGAGGTTAATTTTTACTTGGTGCCGAGTAGTGCCGAGTAGAAAAGTACAAAAAAGAACGAACATATATATTTTGGTATACAAAGAAACAAGCAGTATCCGAGTTAGCGTAAACGTCAGTTTTGCGCAGCGCCTCCATCGGAGTTCCAATGAATCGCTTCTGCTGCGGTTTTCTGCCTGCTTTCGTGTAGATTATAGCATTAGAATACTCTAGTCAACCATTTTCAGCTTGAAAAGGACATCTACCTAGGTATTTGATATTTATAAGGTCGATTAGGCTTCGCATACGCATTTTGTTAGTTAATGTACGGCACAATTGTCGAAAATGCCCTACTTGTAATTGAAATTGAAATTGCCCTACTTGCCCTGGGTGTAATAATGTGCTTAGAATAAAACAATATTTTTGCTACTGACCTAAGCTCAGCCTTAGCAATCCTAGGGTGTATGCAACTCAATTTCGTCGGTCGTGATTTAATCACTCAAAATGTCCACAGGTACCTGTGGAAATATCGCATTTTCGAAGGTTCTCGAAAAAATATTTTGGCCGTTAATTTTCACTTTGGGGATAGTGCCGAGTAGAAAAGTGCAAAAAGGAACAAAAATATATATTTGGTATACTGAGAAACAAGCATTAATCGAGTTTGCGCAAACGTCAGCTTGCCCCAATCCACATGTAGGTCAAGATAACCAGCTTCCTAATATTAGCTAACACAATTATTCTCCTCCATCTATAATAACCCATCTCCAGAAAGATAATCACCACCGACATACGGCCTCTTCTATGACCACACACTTTTGTTTTTCCTAGAGTAGATTATCAGAAAAACGGGATCAGAAGCTAGAACACAAACCCCCAACCCTCCAACAAAATAAATATATATAAACATGCATGCACATATAATAATAATTAATAAATAGGTATATATTGTATATAAATATATACATATACATATAAAAAAGATAATATATATATATATATATATATATATATACAGTATATATATATATATATATATATATATATATATATATAATTATATATTGTATTAAAGAACAAAAAGATATGTAGACGAAAATAAATATATAAAATAAATGCCCGCTGTCCCATCACTCTCACCATAAGCCCAACCACGGTCGTCTTGGGATGACATAAAGCCACTCCACAATGTATGACGAATTAATGAAGTCCCCCCCTCTATAAAATCGCGTCACACTCCGGTCTTATCCAGCTCGTGTTTCAGCGCCCCGGGAATTGGGACTGAGATAGAGGCGGCTTTGTATGTAGATCAAGTGGGATTATGAGCCTTGAGTTTCCCTGTTCGTTTCGCTCCTTCGTGGTTCGTGGTTGTTTATCTAATTAAGCCAAGTGGGTCGGTCGAGGCGATTAGATTAGGTATTTTACGGGTTTGGGGCTTATCTTCCTGTGTGTGTGTGCGTGTGTGTGTGTGCGTGTGTGTGTGTGATTGTGAGAGAAAGACAGAGAGAGAGAGAGAGAGAGAGAGGGTGAGTGTGTGTGTGTGTGTGTATGTATGTGTGTGTGTGTGTGTATTTACCGAATTGTATTTACCTTATTGTTAATACAATGTCATACGTGTACAAGAATATGTTTGTGTGTGTGTGTGTGTGTGTGTGTGTGTGTGTGAGAGAGAGAGAGAGAGAGAGAGAGAGAGAGAGAGAGAGAGAGAGTATTAGTGTGTGGGTGTGGGTGTGTGTGTTGGAAGGGAGGATTATGCAACGGTAGATAATGGAATAAGTAGATTAACTTGAAATCCGAACTGGAATGTAAGATCAAATGAATAAGCTACTAGGTACTCATATTCCATAAAACTAAATACACTTATATATGCAAATAAAATAGCATAGATATACGTACGACTATATGCGATGCTAAGTAGATTAAGGATAAGATGTAGAATGGAAGGTGTATTAAATATTTACTAGATTATCTGACGCCTTAATGGTTCACTTTTAGGTCGATTTTTTTCATATATATTGTTTTCTAGTTTCCCCCATAGACCTTCATCAAACTAAACAAAAAAGCATCCATTATATCCCCCTTCTAGATTTATTTTTAAATTTTTCGGTAGACAAATGTACAAATTAGTCTAGAACGGGGATCTAATGGATGCTTATTTATTTTAGTTTGATGGAAGTCTAGGGAGAAAACTATTGTTTTTAGAAATATATGAAATAATCGACCAAAAAATAGACCCTTTCCCCCTTAAAAGCTCTAAGCAAACATTGTCAGAAAAGTGCTCCTCCTCAAATGGTGTTTCTGTTCATTGTTATTTATTTTCTACTTCCATTTTCTCTGTCTTGTTTACTCCTATTGCTCTGTTTTACCTCCTTCTCTTCCTTTCTCCTTTATTCTGTCTTGTTTTACCCTTATTCCTCTGTTCTTCTTCCTTCCTTCCTGCCTTCCTTCCTTCCTGCCTTCCTTCCTTCCTGCCTTCCTTCCTTCCTTGCTTCCTTCCTTCCTTCCTTCCTTGCTTCCTTCCTTCCTGCCTTCCTTCCTTCCTTCCTTTCTTCCTTCCTTCTATACACTGTCTTGTTTTACCTGTAGGCCTTTGTTCTTCCTCCTACTCTCTATTTCTTATTATACTCCTTCTTGCTTTATCCTTATTGCTCTGTTTTTCCTCTTAATTTTCCTTCCTCCATTCTTCTCTTTCTTATAGTTTACCCTTATTCCTCTGTTTATCCTTCCACTCTTTCGTCCTTCATTCTATATTAACTTTCTTGTTTTGCCGATATTCTTCTGCTCTTTCGCCCTCTCTTCCTCCCTCCTTTATTGTCTTTCTGGTTATTCCCTTATTCCCCTGTTTTTCCTGCTAACCTTCCTTCCTTATTATCTTACTTGTATTATCCTTATTCCCCTCTTCTTCCTTCCTTCTCTATTCTCGTGTTTCCTTATTCCTATGTTCTTCATCATTCTCTTCCTTCCTTCCTTCCTTATTGATTGTCTTTCTTATTCCTCTGTTCTCCCTTCTACTCTTTCTTCTTTCTTATTCTGTCTTGTTTTAACCTTATTCCTCTGTTCTTCCTCCCTCCCTCCCTTCCTTCCTTCCTCCCTCCCTCCCTCCCTCCTTCCTTCCTTCCTTCCTTCCTTCCTCCCTCCCTCCCTCCCTCCCTCCCTCCCTCCTTCCTTCCTTCCTTCCTTCCTTCCTCCCTCCCTCCCTCCCTCCCTCCCTCCCTCCCTCCTTCCTTCCTTCCTTCCTTCCTTCCTTATTCTCTTTCTTGTTTGACCCTTCTTGCCCTGTTTTTCCTTCCTTCTCTATTATCTTTCTTCCATATTCCTTTATTCAGTCTCCTGTTCTTCCTTCTTTCTTTATAATCTTTTTTATTGCTCTGTTCTTCCTCCTACACTACCATCCTTCCTACCTTGTTTATGTTCGTGCTTATTCCTCTGTTTATCTTTCCTGCTTTCCTCTCTTTCTCGTTTTACTTTCATTCCTCATTTCTTCCTCCCTCTCTTCCTTCCTTCATCATTATCTTTCTCGTTTCTTCCTTATTCCTCTGTTCTTTCTCTCTCTCTTCTTCCTTCTTTATTTTCTCTCTTCCTTTTTCCTTTTGTTCTTCCTCTCTCTCTCTTCTTCCTTCTGTATTTTCTCTCTTCCTTATTCCTCTGTTCTTTCTCTCTCTCTTCTTCCTTCTTTATTTTCTCTCTTTTTTATTCCTTTGTTCTTCCTCTCTCTCTCTTCTTCCTTCTTTATTTTCTCTCTTCCTTATTCCTCTGTTCTTTCTCTCTCTCTTCTTCCTTCTGTATTTTCTCTCTTCTTTATTCCTTTGTTCTTCCTCTCTCTCTCTTCTTCCTTCTTTATTTTCTCTCTTCCTTTTTCCTTTTGTTCTTCCTCTCTCTCTTTGTCCTTCTGTATTTTCTCTCTTCCTTATTCCTCTGTTCTTCCTCTCTCTCTTCTTCCTTCCTTATTTTCTCGCTTCCTTATTCCTCTGTTCTTCCTCTCTCTCTTCTTCCTTCTTTATTTTCTCTCTTCCTTATTCCTCGGTTCTCTCTCTCTCTTCTTCCTTCTGTATTTTCTCTCTTCCTTATTCCTCGGTTCTTCCTTCCTTCCTTCCTGTCTTCCTCTTTTTATGCCTCCTTGGCTACCTACCTACTGGAGAAGTTTGTATGTAAAACTTCATTAGACTCAAGCACTCTCTCTCTCTCTCTCTCTCTCTCTCTCAACACTAGCTAGTCGGACGTCTTGGGGTTAATTATGATATTTTGTTAACCCTTTCAGTACCCAGGGACGTCATTTTCATCCTATTCTGGCAACTATTAGACGATTTTATGCAGCTTAGGAAGTACGTTTAGCAATAATGAGACTTCAAACTATCTTATCCAGCCCTTTCAATGATCACAGATCCTTCCTAAGCTGCATAGTATCGTCTAAATATAGCTAGACAAAAATATAACCCACGTCGCTGGTACTTAAAGGGTTAACAGTTATTGAAGAATTTGTTTGCTTTTGCTATTTTCGAGCAATGTATTTTAGTTTGTCCCCTAGCCCCCCAAAACGTCTTCCCAGACTTCCTTCAAACTAAACAATGCCCACCCAGGCCCCCTTCAAGCTGAATTAGTACATTTTTCGATAGAAAAATATCCCGCCCGAGTCCTGATTTCTTCTAAGTTACAGAGAAAAAAAAATCTGAATGGGGTGAAGCGTATTATTATCGCCAAACTAATGGGCCGTCGAAACGTCTTAAAGTCTGGAAACTAATGGAGCAAAACCGTGGAATTCCAATAGCACCCCCCTTGTTCGAAATAGGGTTAAAGTAATGATATAAAGCCCCCAATTATTGAGCTATGGTAAGAGGCAAGTAAGGAGTAATTAGTAACTAGTCCTTTCACTATTATAATTCTCTAATAGGCTGTTCAGTTCTGGTCTCCGACACTCCAAAAAGATATAAAAGATACATAGAAATATAGATAGATGGATAGATACATATATAGATAGATATGTAGAAAAATATATAGATAGATAGATACATAGACAGTTTGATAGATGGCTTGGTAGACAGATAGACATATAGATACATAGATAGATAGATACATAGATAGATAGATAGATATATACATAGATAGATATAGATAGATAGATAGATATATACATAGATACATAGATAGATAGATACATAGATAGATAGATATATACATAGATAGATAGATAGATATATACATAGATAGATATAGATATATAGATAGATAGATATATAGATATATACATAGATACATACAGTAGATATATAGATACATAGATATATAGATACATAGATAGATAGATACATAGATATATACCGGTGCATAGATAGATAGATATATACATAGATAGATAGATAGATAGCTATATTAGATTAGTGACCGCAGCTGCACTTATTCAGGTTTTGGTCCATACCAAAATATAAAGCACAATTAAAACATACAATAGAGCATCCCACCAAAATTAATGAATTCAATATTCACGCGATGACCTGCAATCTGAATCATATAGTCTTACGAAAATGATTAAAGACACAGGCCAACTACGCTGTGAAATATTGAACACTAAAATGTAACAAAAACAATAATCAAAATACTAATAAATAATAATAAATAAAATAGTAATATATAATAATAAACTGTAATAATAAATAATAATAATATATAATAATAAATAATAATAATACATAATAAATAATAATAATAATAATAATAATAAAATACTAATAAATAATAATAAATAAAATAATAATATATAATAATAAACTGTAATAATAATATATAATAATAAATAATAATAATACATAATAATAATAATAACATAATAATAATAATAAAATACTAATAAATAATAATAAATAAAATAGTAATACCGGTATATAATAATAAACTGTAATAATAAATAATAATAATATATAATAATAAATAATAATAATACATAATAAATACTACTAATAATAATAATACATAATAAATACTACTACTAATAATAATAATAATAATAATAATAATTAAAGTTGCAAGCAACGTTGTCCGGGGGTCGAGCGGTTTTGCAAGCAGCAGGGTATTGTGTTGGATACAAGAGCTGTGTCACAGATATCAAAAGATCATTTAACTTATCGGGCATGGAGAAACTACAGAAGGAACAGATTGTGCAAACAAACAAGAGCGAGAGAGGGAGAGATTGGCTGTATAAAAGATCTGCCTCTATTAGTTTAGTAACAGAGTTATAGATATGTGGAATAGGCTACCGAGTGCTATAATGGGATCAAGAACAATAGAGCTTCAACTTGAAATTAGATAGAACGAGATGGGTTGGGTGTGAAAGGAATCTGCCCTGTGTAGGTCAATCGGCTCTCTGCAGACTCCCATTTTCTTATTTTTTATGTTCTCATTTGTGAGGGAGAGAGAGTATGGCGAGAGAGAATAGGATGTCGTAAACGTAAGGAAGATAGCGATAAATATGAGAGAGAGAGAGTGCGGGATGGGTTGGGTGTGAAATGGATCTGACATGTGTGGGCCAATCGGCTCTCTGCATACTCCGGTTTTCTTATGTTCTCATTTGTGAGAGAGAGAGAGAGACTAGGATGTCATAAAAATAAGGAAGACAGAGATAAATGAGCGAGTTGTTATGAGATGGGTTGGGTGTGAAAAGGATCTGTCTTGTGTGAGCCAATTGGCTCTCTACAGACTCCCATTTTCTTATGTTCCTATTTCTTACAATTGTGTTTTGGTTGCAGGTATATGATAAGATGGGTGTATAGTAAGTAGTGTAAATAACAGGTAACGTTTATGAGATGGGTTGAGTGTGAAAGGGACCTGCCTTATGTGGGCCACTTGGCTCTCTGCAGACTCCCATTTTCATCTTGGTTGCATGTGTAAGGGATCGGCCTCATTTGTACCGGTGTGCAAACAAACAAGAGCGAGAGAGAAAGAGATTGGCTGTGTAAGGGATCTGCCTCTATTCGCTTGGTAAAAGAGTTGTATATGTGTGTAATAGGCTACCGAGTGCTATAGTGGGATCAATAACAATAGAGCTTCAACATAAAATTTGATAGGACGAGATGGATTGGGTGCGAAAGGGATCTGCCATGTGTGGGCCAATCGGCTCTCTGCAGACTCCCATTTTCATCTTGATAGCATGTGTAAGGGATCTGCCTCATTTGTACCAGTGTGCAAAGAAGAGAGAGAGAGAGAGATTGGCTGTGTAAGGGATCTGCCTCTCGTAACAGTCGTAGATATGTGAAATAGGCTACCTAGTGCCATAGTGGGATCAAGAACAATAGAGAATTTCAAGATAATATCAGAGTCATATGGACAAAATGGGTTGGATGTGAAAGGGATCTGCCTTTTGTGGGCCACTTGTCTCTCTGCAGATTCCCATGTTCATCTTAGTTGCATTTGTAAGGGATCTGCCTCATTTGTACCGGTGTGCAAACATACGAGCGATAGAGAGAGACTGGGTGTGTAAGGGATCTGCCTCTATTCGTTTAGTAACAAAGTTGTATATATGTGGAATAGGGTACCGAGTCCTATAGTGGGATCAAGAACAATAGAGTTCAACATAAAATTAGATAGGACGAGATGGGTTGGGTGTGAAAGGCTGCCACAGGCCCAATACAAAAATACACCTTGTGTCAAAGTTTGGTCCCGATCCGACAAGTAGTTTCGGAGTTATTGCGTAAAAAGCAATACTCTTGAACCCCTGAAGACATTGGTTGCTGTTTGAGGGAGGAGGAAAGGTAAGTCACACCACACCAAAAATTGTCAAAACATTGAAGGACTAGAACTTTGTTATTAAACTAAGAATTTGGCAAAGGGAGGAATTGTTAAAAACTTTAGCCAATACTCTGCTATTCACCAAAAATATATATGAATTATCATTATTATTTGGTAGGGTAGGTATGTATAGGTAGGTTGGTTAAATAATTGCTGGAATTCGTAGGGCCTCTAACTATTTTGAGAGAGTTAAATTTAAAAGATTTATGGATCTGAATGATTAATATAACTATTATTAAGCAAAACTAGGGGATGCGGGGAAGCCTATAGATTGAAGACTGAAAACGTTGTGTGGGTACCTCACACGGTGTTAAATTAATTTATGAATAGACAGTTTTCAATGCTGCAGCCAAACTATTCCACCAATTTCTATTCTTTTGGTACCAAAACGTTCGGAATTGCGAGCCTCACCCAACTACGCAAACATGGCTTTGATCATCTGCGTAGTTTTCAAGATGTGGATTTTTAAGTGTTTTCAAGGTTTTTTCAAGATTGCCGGAAAAAAACTCACATGCAAAAGCAAAACCTTTTCCATAACATTTGCGGAACATTAGTAGTGGAGTCCATATGCCAAAGCCCAATAATTTCCTATGAGTGGGAGAGACGGTATTTAGGTTTCAAATTTTTCGGGAAATCGGCTACCATGGACCTATTTGGCCACCATTTCGGATGTTTAGCACATCAAAGGTTGCCCAATACAAAAACGCACCTTGTGGGAAAGTTTGGTCCCGATCTAAAAAGCGGTTCTGGAGTTAATGCGTAAAAACCTGCGTGGAAAAACAATTTGGAAGTATAAGAAGATTTAATTATTGTAATAGGGGTTCCCCGCAGGGCTCAAACCCCTAATAATAAGGATAATAATTATAAAATAATATAATAATAATATTAAAACTAAATATTAATAAACACATACACGGACATTGGGCAGACAGAAAAACACACACAGACATCGGGCAGACAGAAAAACATACACGACCATAAGGCAGACAGAAAAACATAAACAGACATCGGGCAGACAGAAAAAACATACTCAGACATCGGGCAGACAGAAAAACATACACAGACACCGAGCAAACAAAAAAATAAACACGGACATTGGGCAGACAGAAAAAACATACACAGACATTGGGCAGACGGAAAAACATACACAGACATTGTGCAGACAGAAAAAAACATACACATACATTGAGCAGACAGAAAAAACATACACAGACATCGGGCAGACAGAAAAACATACACAGACATCTGCCCGGGCAGATAGAAAAACGTACACGTACATTGGGCAAACAGACAAACATACACAGACACCGGACAGACAGGGAAATATACATGTAGGCCTACATTGGGCAGACAAAAGAACATCAAAGTACCTTAATCCAATATACGACAGACTTTATTACCTTATTCCAACATCTGGAGACATTACTACATTATTCCCAAATCTGACAGACATTACTACCTTATTCCAACATCTGACAGACATTACTACCTTATTGCAACAACTGCCAATCATTACTACCTTATTCCAACATCTGGCAGACATTACTACCTTATTGCAACATCTGACAGACATTACTACCTTATTCCAACATCTGGCAGACATTACTACCTTATTCCAAAATCTGCCAGACATTACTACCATATTCCAACATCTGCCAGACATTACTACTTTATTCCAACATCTGCCAGACATTACTACCTTATTCCAACATCTGACAGACATTGCTACCTTATTCCAACACCTGACAGACATTAATACCTTATTCCAGCATCTGGCAGACATTTCTACAAAATATAAACATCTGGCAAATGTCACTACCTTATTCCAACATCTGACAGACATTACTACCATATTCCAACATCTGGCAGACATAACTGCCTGATTGCAACATCTGACAGACATTACTACTTTATTGCAACATCTGGCAGACATTACTACCTTATTCCAACATATGGCAGACATTACTACTGTATTCTAACATCTGGCAGACATTACTCCCTCATTCCGACATCTGACAGACATTACTACCATATTCCAACATCTAGCAGACATTCCTACCTTATTCCAACAACTGCCAAAAATTACTGCCCGATTGCAACATCTGACAGACATTTATAAAATATTCCAACACCTGACAGACATTACCATTTTATTCCAATATCTGGCAGACATTACTGCCCGATTGAAACATCTGACAGACAATACTAATTTATTCCAACCTCTGGCAGACATTACTACCTTATTCCAACACCTGGCAGACATTACTGCCCGGCAACATCTGACAGACATTTCTAAAATATTCCAACATCTGACAGACATTACTACTTTATTCCAACATCTGGCAGACATTATTGTCAGATTGCAACATCTGGCTGACATTACTACCTTATTCCAACATCTGACAGACATTACTACCATATTCCAACATCTGATGGACATTGCTACCATATTCCAAAATCTGACAGACATTACTACCTGATCCCAAGATCTGGCAGACATTACTACCTTATTCCAACATCTGACAGACATTACTACCATATTCCAAATTCTAGCAGACATTAGTACCATAGTGCAAATTCTGGCAGACATTACTACCTTATTCCAACATTTGGCAGCCAATACTACTGTATTCCAACATCTGGCAGACATTACTACCTTATTCCGACATCTGCCAGACATTACTACCATATTCCAACATCTGACAGACGTTCCTACCTTATTCCAACAACTGCCAAAAATTACTACCTTATTCCAACATCTGACAGACATGACTACCTTATTCCTACATCTGACAGACATTACTACCTTATTCCAATATCTGGCAGACATTCCTACCTTATTCCATCAACTGCCAAAAATTACTGCCCGATTGCAACATCTGACAAACATTTCTAAAATATTCCAACACCTGACAGACATTACTACTTTATTCCAACATCTGGCAGACATTCCTACCTTATTCCGACATCTGACAGACATTACTACCATATTCCAACATCTGGCATACATTCCTACCTTATTCCAACAACTGCCAAAAATGTCTGCCCGATTGCAACATCTGACAGACATTTCTAAAATATTCCAACATCTGACAGACATTACTACTTTATTCCAACATTTGGCAGATATTACTGCCCGATTGCAACATCTGACAGACATTACTACTTTATTCCAACATCTGGCAGACATAACTACCTTATTCCAAAACATGGCAGACATTACTGCCCGATTGCAACATCTGACAGACATTTCTAAAATATTCCAACATCTGACAGACATTACTACTTTATTTCAACATCTGCCAGACATTACTGTCCGATTGCAACATCTGGCAGACATTACTACCTTCTTGCAACATCTGACAGACATTACTACCATATTCCAACATCTGACAGACATTGCTACTATATTCCAAAATCTGACAGACATTACTACCTGATCCCAAGATCTGGCAGACATTACTATCTTATTCCTATATCTGACAGACACATTAGTACCTTAGTGCAACATTTGGCAGACATTGCTACTGTATTCCAACATCTGGCAGACATTACTACCTTATTCCAACTTCTGGCAGACATTACTACCTTACTCCAACATCTGGCAGACATTACTACTGTATTCCAAAATCTCTCAGACATTACTACCTTTTTACAACATCTGACAGACATTACTACCATATTCCAACATCTGGCAGACATTCCAACCTTATTCCAACAACTGCCAAAAATTACTATCTTATTCCAACATCTGACAGACATTACTACCTTATTCCAACATCTGGCAGACATTACTACCTTATTCCAACATCTGGCAGACATACTACCTTATTCCAACATCTGGCAGACATTACTACTGTATTCCAACATCTGGCAGACATTGCTACCTTATTCCAACATCTGGCAGATATTACTACCATATTCCAACATCTGGCAGACATTACTACCTGATCCCAACATCTAGCAGACATTAGGCTACTACCTTTTTCTAACATCTGACAGACATTACTACCTGATCCCAACATCTGGTAGACATTAATACATTATTTCTACATATGGCTAATATTAATACCTTATTTCAACATCTGTCAGACATTACCTTCTTATTCCAAAATCTGGCAGACATTACTTCCTTATTTCAACATCTGGTTGACATTACCTCCTTATTCCAACATCTGAGAGACATTACTACCTCATTCCAATATGTGGCAGACATTACTACCTTATTACAACATCTGGCAGAAATTATTACCTGATTGCAACATCTGGCAGACATTACTGCATTACTCCAACATCTGGCAGACATTACTACCTTATTCCAACATCTGGCAGACATTACCTCCTTATTCCAACATCTGACAGAAATTACTACCATATTCCAACATCTGGCAGACATTACCTCCTTATTCCAACATTTGGCAAAAATTACTACCATATTCCAACATCTGGCAGACATTACTACCATATTCCAACATCTGACAGACAATACTACCTTATTCCAACATCTGGCAGACATTACTACCATATTCCAACATCTGGCAGACATTACTACCTTATTCCTACATCTGACAGACATTACTACCATATTCCAAAATCTAGCAGACATTAGTACCTTAGTGCAACATCTGGCAGACATTACTACCTTCTTCCAACATTTGGCAGCCAATACTACTGTATTCCAACATCTGGCAGACATTACTACCTTAGTCCGACATCTGACAGACATTACTACCATATTCCAACATCAGGCAGACGTTCCTACCTTATTCCAACAACTGCCAAAAATGACTACCATATTCCAACATCTGACAGACATGACTACCTTATTCCAACATCTGACAGACATTACTACCTTATTCCAACATCTGGCAGACATTCCTACCTTATTTCATCAACTGCCAAAAATTACTGCCCGATTGCAACATCTGACAGACATTTCAAAAATATTCCAACATTTGACAGACATACTACTTTATTCCAACATCTGGAAGACATTCCTACCTTATTCCAACATCTGACAGACATTACTACCATATTCCAACATCTGGCATACATTCCTACCTTATTCCAACAACTGCCAAAAATTACTGCCCGATTGCAACATCTGACAGATATTTCTAAAATATTGCAAAATCTGACAGACATTACTACTTTATTCCAACATCTGGCAGACATTACTACCTTATTCCAAAACCTGGCAGACATTACTGCCCGATTGCAACATCTGACAGACATTTCTAAAATATTCCAACATCTGACAGACATTACTACTTTATTCCAACATCTGCCAGACATTACTGTCCGATTGCAACATCTGACAGACATTACTACTTTATTGAAACATCTGGCAGACATTACTACCTTTATTGCAACATCTGACAGACATTACTACCATATTCCAACATCTGACAGACATTGCTACTATATTCCAAAATCTGACAGACATTACTAGCTGATCCCAAGATCTGGCAAACATTACTATCTTATTCCTACATCTGACAGACACATTAGTACCTTAGTGCAACATTTGGCAGACATTGCTACTGTATTCCAACATCTGGCAGACATTACTACCTTATTCCATCATCTGGCAGACATTACTACCTTATTCCAACATCTGGCAGACATTACTACTGTATTCCAACATCTCTCAGACATTACTACCTTTTTCCGACATCTGACAGACATTACTACCATATTCCAACATCTGGCAGACATTCCTACCTTATTCCAACAGCTGCCAAAAATTACTATCTTATTCCAACATCTGACAGACATTACTACCTTATTCCAACATCTGGCAGACATACTACCTTATTCCAACATCTGGCAGACATTACTACTGTATTCCAACATCTGACAGACATTGCTACCTTATTCCAACATCTGGCAGACATTACTACCTTATTCCAACATCTGACAGACATTACTACTTGATCCCAACATCTGGCAGACATTAATACATTATTTCAACATATGGCTAATATTAATACCTTGTTTCAACATCTGGCAGACATTACCTTCTTATTCCAACACCTGGCAGACATTACTTCCTAATTTCAAAGTCTGGCTGACATTACCTCATTATTCCAACATCTGACAGACATTACTACCTCATTCCAATATGTGGCAGACGTTACTACCTTATTCCAACATCTGGCAGAAATTATTAGCTGACTGCAACATCTGGCAGACATTACTACAATATTCCAACATCTGGCAGACATTACTACCTTATTCCAACATCTGGCAGACATTACTTCCTTATTCCAACGTCTGACAGACATTACCTCCTTATTCCAACATCTGACAGACATTACTACCATATTCCAACATCTGGCAGACATTACCTCCTTATTCCAACATTTGGCAGAAATTACTACCATATTCCAACATCTGGCAGACATTACTACCATATTCCAACATCTGACAGATATTACTACCTTATTCCAACATCTGGCAGACATTACTACCATATTCCAACATCTGGCAGACATTACTACCTTATTCCAACATCTGACAGACATTACTACCATATTCCAACATCTGACAGACATTGCTACCTTAATCCAACATCTGGCAGACATTACTTCCATATTCCAACATCTGGCAGACATTACTACCTTATTCCAACATCTGGCAGACATTACTACCTTATTCCAACATCTGGCAGACATTATTTACTACCATATACCAACATCCGGCAGACATTTCTACCTTATTCCAACATCTGACAGACATTACTACCTTATTCCAACAACTGCCAAACATTGCTATCTTATTCCAATATCTGGCAGACATTACTACCATATGCCAACATCTGAAAGACATTGCTACCTTATTCCAACATCTGGCAGACATATCTACCTTATTCCAACAACTGCCAAACATTACTACCTTTTTCCAACATCTGGCAGACATTACTACCTTATTCCAACATCTGACAGAAATTACTACCTTCTTCCAACAACTGCCAAACATTACTAGCTTATTCCAACATCTGACAGACATTACTACCTTATTCCAACATCTAGCAGACATTACTGCCTTATTTCAACATCTGGCATACATTTCTACAATATTTCAACATCTGGTAGACATTACTACATTATTGCAACATCTGACAGACATTAATACCATATTCCAACATCTGGCAGACGTTAACTTTATTCCAAATTCTGGTAGACATTACTGCCTGATTGCTACATCTGACAGACATTTCCACAGTATCCTAACATCTGGCAGACATTACTACAATATTCCAACATCTGACAGATATTACTTCCTTATTCCAATATCTGGCAGACATTGCTATAATATTGCAACATCTGACAGACATAACTACCTTATTCCAACATCCGATTGACATTAGTACCATATTGCAACATCTGACAGACATTACTACCTTATTTCAACATCTGGCAGACATTACTAACTTATTCCAACATCTGGCAGACATTATTACCTGATTGCAACATCTGACAGACATTCCTAACCTATTCCAACATCGGGCAGACATTCGTACCTTATTCCAACATCTGGCAGACATTACTACCTGTTTGAAACATCTGACAGACAATTTTACATTCAAACATCTGGCAGACATTACTACAATATTCCACTATCAAAGACATGAAGGACATTGGTCAGACAGAATTCATGTACGAACATCTGGCAGACAGAAAAACAAACACCGACCTCGGGCAGACAGACAAATATCCAGAAAGTGAATGCTTATGCCATCTAGTGACAAAAAATTGAAACTAGTAATTAATCCCTAAAAGTGAAGGCGTATGCCATCTAGTGACAAAAATGGAAACTAATAAATAAGCTCCAAAAGTGAATACCTATGCCATCTAGTGACACAAATAGGCACTATTTATTTATCCCAAAAAGTGAAGACCTACGCCATCTATTGACAGAAAAATAAACTAATAATTCAGCCAGCAAAGTGAATGCTTACGCCATCTATTGACTGAAAAGAAAACTAATAATTAAACCAGAAAATTGAATGCTTATGCCATCTATTGTCAGAAAAAGAAACTAATGATTAAATCTGAAAAGTGAATGCTTACGCCATCTATTGGCGAGATAATAAACTAATACACATATCCAGAAAGTGAATGCTTATGCCATCTATTGGAGGAAAATAGAACTAATATCTAGGAGTACAAAAGCGAATGCTTACGCCATCTCTTGGCAGAAAATGAAACTAATTAGGTTAGTATATTTTCTTACCACTAGATGGTGTAAGCATTCACTTTTTGGGATATTTTATTAGTTTCCTTTTTTGTCACTAGATGGCGTAGGTCTTCACTTTTGGGGTTTATTTATTTGTTTCTTTTGTTGTCACTAGATGGCGTAGGCCTTCACTTTTATGTATTAATTACTAGTTTCCATTTTTTGTCACTAGAGCATTCACTTTGTGGATATTTGTGTGTCTGCCCAATGTCGATGTTTGTTTTTCTGTCTACCGGATGTTCGAACATGAATTCTGTCTGACCGACATCCTTCATGTCTTTGATAGTGGAATATTGTAGTAATCTCTGCCAGATATTGGAATAAGGTAGTAATGTCTGTAAGATGTTGGAATATTGTTGAAATGTCTGCCAGTTGTTGGAATGTAAAATTGTCTGTCAGATGTTTCAAACAGGTAGTAATGTCTGCCAGATGTTGGAATAAGGTACGAATGTCTGCCAGATTTTGGAATAGGTTAGAAATGTCTGTCAGATGTTGCAATCAGGTAATAATGTCTGCCAGATGTTGGAATAAGGTGGTAATTATGTCTGCCAGATGTTGGAATATGGTAGTAATGTCTGTCAGATGTTTCAATATGGAAGTAATGTCAGTCATATATTGGAAAACGGTAGTTATGTCTGTCAGATGTTGCAATATTATAGTAATGTCTGCCAGATATTGGAATAAGGCGGTAATGTCTGTCAGATGTTGGAATATGGTATTAATGTCTGCCAGATGTTGGAATATGGTAGTAATGTCTGTCAGATGTTGAAATAGGGTAGGCCTATTAATATCTGCTAGATGTTGGAATATGGTAGTAATGTCTGTCAGATGTTGAATAAGGTGGAAATGTCTGTCAGATGTTGGAATATAGTAGTAATGTCTTGTCAGATGTTGGAATATGGTAGTAATGTCTGTCAGATGTTGGAATATGGTAGTAATGTCTGCCAGATGTTGGAATAAGGTAGTAATGTCTGTCAGATGTTGGTATATGGTAGTAATGTCTGTCAGATGTTGGAATATGGAGGTAATGTCTGTCAGATGTTGGAATATGGTAATAATGTCTGCCAGATGCTGGAATAAGGTAGTAATGTCTGCCAAATGTTGGAATAAGGTAGTAATGTCTGCCAGATGTTGGAATAAGGTAGTAATGTCTGCCAGATGGAATGTGGTTATATTGTCTGCCAGATGTTGGAATATGGTATTAATGTCTGCCAGATGTTGGAATATGGTAGTAATGTCTGTTAGATGTTGAAATAGGGTAGGCCTATAAATATCTGCAAGATGTTAGAATATGGTAGTAATGTCTGTCAGATGTTGAATAAGGTAGTAATGTCTGTCAGTTGCTGGAATATAGTAGTAATGTCTGTCAGATGTTGGAATATGGTAGTAATGTCTGTCAGATGTTGGATTATGGTAGTAATGTCTGCCAGATGTTGGACAATGGTAGTAATGTCTGTCAGATTTGGGAATAAGGCAGTAATGTCTGCCAGACGTTGGAATAAGGTAGTCATGTCTGTCACATGTTGGAAAAAGGTAGTATTGTCTGCCAGATGTTGGAATATGGTAGTAATGTCTCAAATGTTGGAATATGGTAGCAATGTCTGCCAGTTGTTGGTATATGGTAGCAATGTCTTCCAGATGTTGGAATAAGGTAGGAATGTCTGCCAGGTGTTGGAATATGGTAGTAATGTCTGTCAGATGTTGAATAAGGTTGTAGTGTCTGTCAGATGTTGGAATATAGTAGTAATGTCTGTCAGATGTTGGAATATGGTAGTAATGTCTGTCAGATGTTGGAATATGGTAGTAATGTCTGCCAGATGTTGGAATAAGGTAGTAATGTCTGCCAGATGTTGGTATATGGTATTAATGTCTCTCAGATGTTGGAATAACGTAGTAATGTCTGCCAGATGTTGGAATAAGGTAGTAATGTCTGTCAGAAAGTTGGAATAAGGTAGTAATGTCTGTCAGATGTGGGAATAAGGTAGTAATGTCTGTCAGATGTTGGAATAAGGTAGTAATGTCTGTCAGATGTTGGAATAAGGTAGTAATGTCTGCCAGATGTAGGAATAAGGTAGTAATGTCTGCCAGATGTTGGAATATGGTATTAATGTCTGCCAGATGTTGGAATATGGTGGTAATGTATGTCAGATGTTGAAATAGGGTAGGCCTATAAATATCTGCCAGATGTTGGAATATGGTAGTAATGTCTGTCAGATGTTGGAATAACGTAGTAATGTCTGCCAGATGTTGGAATAAGGTAGAAATGTCTGTCAGATGTTGGAATAAGGTAGTAATGTCTGTCAGCTGTTGGAATAAGGTAGTAATGTCTTTCAGATGTTGGAATAAGGTAGTAATGTCTGCCAGATGTAGGAATAAGGTAATAATGTCTGCCAGATGTTGGAATAAGGTAGTAATGTCTGTCAGATGTTGGAATATGGTAGTAATGTCTGCCAGATGTTGGAATAAGGTAGTAATGTCTGTCAGATGTTGGTATATGGTAGTAATGTCTGTCAGATGTTGGAATAAAGTAGTTATGTCTGTCAGATTTTGGAATATGGTAGTAATGTCTGTCAGATGTAGGAATATGGTAGTAATGTCTGCCAAATGTTGGAAGAAGGTAGTAATGTCTGCCAGATGTTGGAATAAGGTAGTAATGTCTGCTAGATGTTGGAATAAGATAGTAATGTGTGCCAGATGTTGGAATATGGTAATATTGTCTGCCAGATTTTGGAACATGGTATTAGTGTCTGCCAGATGTTGGAATATGGTAGTAATGTCTGTCAGATGTTGAAATAGGGTAGGTATATTAATATCTGCCAGATGTTGATATATGGTAGTAATGTCTGTCAGATGGTGGAATATGGTAGTAATGTCTGCCAGATGTTGAATAAGGTAGTAATGTCTGTCAGATGTTGGAATATAGTAGTAATGTCTGTCAGATGTTGGAATGTGGTAGTAATGTCTGTCAGATGTTGGAATATGGTAGTAATGTCTGCCAGATGTTGGTATTATGTAGTAATGTCTGTCAGATGTTGGTATATGGTAGTAATGTCTGTCAGATGTTGAAATAAAGTAGTAATATCTGTCAGATGTTGGAATATGGTAGTAATGTCTGTCAGATGTTGGAATATGGTAGTAATGTCTGCCAGATGTTGGACTATGGTAGTAATGTCTGTCAGATTTGGGAATAAGGCAGTAATGTCTGCCAGATGTTGGAATAAGGTAGTCATGTCTGCCAGATGTTGGAATAAGGTAGTAATGTCTGTCAGATGTTGGAATATGGTAATAATGTCTGCCAGATATGGGAATAAGGTAGTAATGTCTGTCAGATGTTGGAATAAGGTAGTAATGTCTGTCAGATGTTGGAATTTGGTAGTATTGTCTGCCAGATGTTGGAATATGGTAGTAATGTCTGTCAGACGTTGGAATATGGTAGCAATGTCTGCCAGTTGTTGGAATATGGTAGCAATGTCTGCCATATGTTGAAATAAGGTAGAAATGTCTGCCAGGTGTTGGAATATGGTAGTAATGTTTGTCAGTTGTTGATTAAGGTCGTAAAGTCTGTCAGATGTTGGAATATATTAGTAATGTCTGTCAGATACTGGAATATAGTAGCAATGTCTGTCAGATGTTGGAATATGGTAGTAATGTCTGCCAGATGTTAGAATAAGGTAGTAGTGTCTGTCAGATGTTGGTATATTGTAGTAATGTCTGTCAGATGTTGGAATAATGTAGTAACGTCTGCCAGATGTTGGAATAAGGTAGTAATGTCTGTCAGATTTGGGAATAAGGCAGTAATGTCTGTCAGATGTTGAATAAGGTTGTAATGGCTGTCAGATGTCGGAATATATTAATAATATCTGTCAGATGTTGGAATAAGGTAGTGATGTCTGCCAGATGTTGGAAAATGGTAATATTGTCTGCCAGATATTGGAATATGGTATTAATGTCTGTCAGATGTTGAAATTGGTTAGGCCTATTAATATCTGCCAGATGTTGAATAAGGTAGTAATGTCTGTCAGATGCTGGAATATAGTAGTAATGTCTGGCTGATTTTGGAATAAGGTAGTAATGTCTGTCAGATGTTGGCATATGGTAGTAATGTCTGCCAGATGTAGGAATAAGGTAATAATGTCTGTCAAATGTTGGAATATAGTAGTAATGTCTGTCAGATTTTGGAATAAAGTGGTAATGTCTGTCAGATGTGGGAATATGGCATTAATGTCTTTAAGATGTTGGCATATGGTAGTAATGTCTGCCAGATGTTGGACTATGGTAGCAATGTCTGTCAGATTTGGGAATAAGGTAGTAATGTCTGCCAGATGTTGGAATAAGGTAGTCATGTCTGCCAGATGTTGGAATAAGGTAGTCATGTCTGCCAGATGTAGGAATAAGGTAGTAATGTCTGTCAGATGTTGAAATATAGTATTAATGTCTGTCAGATGTTGGAATATGGTAGTAATGTCTGTCAGATGTTGGAATATGGTAGTCATGTCTGCCAGATGTCGGAATAAGGTAGTAATGGCTGTCAGATGTTGGTAGATGGTAGTAATGCCAGTCAGATGTTGGAATAAAGTAGTAATGTCTCTCAGATGTTGGAATATGGTAGTAATGTCTGTCAGATGTTGGAATATGGTAGTAGTGTCTGCCAGATGTTGGACTACGGTAGTAATGTCTGTCAGATTTGGAAATAAGGCAGTAATGTCTGCCAGATGTTGGAATAAGGTAGTAATGTCTGCCAGATGTTGGAATAAGGTAGTAATATCTGTCAGATGTTGTAATATGGTAGTAATGTATGCCAGATGTTGGAATATTGTATTAATGTCTGCCAGATGTTGGAATATGGTAGTAATGTCTCTCAGATGTTGAAATAGGGTAGGCCTATTAATGTCTGCCAGATATTGGAATATGGTAGTAATGTCTGTCAGATGTTGAATAAGCTGGTAATGTCTGTCAGATGTTGGGATAGAGTAGTAATGTCTGGCAGATGTTGGAATACGGTAGTAATGTCTGTCAGATGTTGGAATATGGTAGTAATGTCTGCCAGATGTTGGAATAAGGTAATAATGTCTGTCAAATATTGGAATATGGTAGTAAAGTCTGTCAGATTTTGGAACAAAGTGGTAATGTCTGTCAGATGTTGGAATATGGTATTAATGTCTTTCAGATGTTGGCATATGGTAGTAATGTCTGCCAGATGTAGGACTGTGGCAGTAATGTCTGTCAAATTTGGGAATAAGGTAGTAATGTCTGCCAGATGTTGGAATAAGGTAGTAATGTCTGCCAGATGTTGGAATAAGGTAGTAATGTCTGTCAGATGTTGCAATATTATAGTAATGTCTGCCAGATGTTGGAATAAGGTAGTAATGTCTGCGAGATGTTGGAATAAGGTAGTAATGTCTGTCGGATGTTGCAATATTATAGTAATGTCTGCCAGATATTGGAATAAGGAAGTAATGTCTGTCAGATGTTAGAATATTGTAGTAATGTCTGCCAGATGTTAGGATACTGTGGAAATGTCTGTCATATATTGCAGTCAGGCAGTAATGTTTGCCAGAATTTGGAATATGGTTAACGTGTGTCAGATGTTGGAATATGGTAGTAATATCTGTCAGATTTTGGAATATGGTAGTAGTGTCTGTCAGATGTTGGAATAAGGTAGTAATGTCTGTCAGAAGTTGGAATAAGGTAGTAATGTCGGCTCTCTGCAGACTCCCATTTTCATCTAGGTAGCATGTGTAAAGGATCTGCCTCATTTGCACCAGTGTGCATATTTTTTCCTATAAGAGAGAGAGAGAGAGAGAGATTGGCTGTGTAAGGGATCTGCCTCTCTCGTAACAGAGTCGTAGATATGTGAAATAGGCTACCTAGTGCTATAGTGGGATCAAGAATAATAGAGAATTTCAAGATAAAATCAGATAGTCATATGGACGAAATGGGTTAGATGTGAAAGGGATCTGCCGTTTGTGGGCCACTTGTCTCTCTGCAGATTCCCATGTGCATCTTAGTTGCATGTGTAAGGGATCTGCTTCATTTGTACCGGTGTGCAAGCAAACGAGCGACAGAGAGACTGGGTGTGAAAGGGATCTGCCTCTATTTGTTTAGTAACAGAGTTGTAGATATGTGGAATAGGCTACCGAGTCCTATAGTGGGATCAAGAACAATAGAGTTCAACATAAAATTAAATAGGACGAGATGGGTTGGATATGAAAGGCTGCCACGGGCGTGTCTGGCCACCATTTTGGATATCATATCAAAAGTTACCTAATACAAAAATGCACCTTGTGTCAAAGTTTGGTCTCGATCCGACAAGCGGTTCCGGAGTTATTGCGTAAAAACTGGACTATATAATTATATTTTTATGGAAGCGTGCAATACTACTTGAACCCCTGATAACGTTGCTTGCTGTTTGAGGGAGGAGGAAAGGTAAGTAACACCACACCAAAAATTGTCAAAACTTTGAAGGTCTAGAACTTTGTTATTAAACAAAGCATTTGGCAAAGGGAGGAATTGTTAAAAACCTTAGCCAATACTCTGTCATTCACCAAAAATAAATTTGAATTATCATTATTATTTGGTAGGGTAGGTATGTATAGGTAGGTTGGCTAAATAATTGCTGGAATTCGTAAGTACTCGAACTGTTTTGAGAGAGTTAAATAAACAAAAAATAATAGATCTGAATAATAAAGAGACTATGTTATTAAGCAAAACTGGGGGATGCCTGGAAGCCTGCAGACTGTAGACGGTAAACTTTGTGTGGGTAGCGAATGCGGTTTTAAAGTAATTTAAGAATAGACAGTTTTCAATGCTGCAGCCAAACTATTCCACCCATTTATATTCTTTTGGTATCAAAACATTCGGAATCGCGAGCCTCACCCAACTACGCAAGTATGGCTTTGATCATTGGCGTAGTTTTCAAGATGTGGAATTTTAAGTGGAATTCGAGTTTTTTTCAAGATTGCCGGAAAAACCCCCACGTGCAAAAGCAAAACCTTCTCTATAACATTTACGGAGCAATAGTAGGGAAGTCCATAATTATGCCAAAGCCCAGTCGTTTCCTATGAGTGGGAGAGACGGTATTTAGGCGTCAAGTTTTTCGGGAAATCGGCTGCCACGGACCTGTTTGGCCGCCATGCCGGATGTTTAGCATATAAAAAGTTGCCCAATACAAAAACGCACCTCTTCTGAAAGTTTGATCCCGATCCAAAAAGCGGTTCCAAACTCGGTTCTGGAGTTATTGCGTCGAAACCGGCGCGTATGAAGAATTTGGATGAAAAACCGGGTTTAATGATTACAATAGGGGTTCCCCGTAGGGGTTGAACCCCTAATAATAATAACTAGCAAGTGGTAAATTCTAGCGAGATTGTAGCGACCTTCTACTAGCAGTAATCAAGCGATGTTTGCTATATGGCAACCCTGGGCTCTATACAGTCGCTGAGGTAAACATCCCTTAACCCATACAGCCCCAGCGACGCACCTGGCGCGTCGGCGATGTATGTAACGCACAGCCCCAGAGACGCACCTGGTGCGTCACCCTAATTGCGCCGACCGTAACCTCAGGTGTAGCCACTCAAGAGGGCTCAGATTTGTATGGGAACTGTGTACGTATCCCACGCAACCGTGCCGATGGTTGAAAACTCTCAAAGTCCACGTGCGTGCGCGTGAGCGCGCAATAACCTGTTTTTTTTGGGTAATTGCCTTAAATTTTTTACTCTTGTAAAATACGTTTTCGGGGGCTCTGTACGACCATTCTTTAAGCTTTTTGAGCGGTTTTTCGTGGTTTTTCCTTCATTCCTAACCAATTCGCTATTGTTTCTGGAATAAAACCATTTTTTGAAAACCGGGCGGGTTCTGGTGAACAAACATTACAAAACTAGCCGGGGCTGGACGGGTTAAGTACATGATTCTTCTATACCTCACTAACAACGACTACTACCACACCTACCACTATATACGTCAACTACCACACTATATGAAGTTACTACCATACACTCTTTCTACCTACCACAACACCTTAGTGCAAGATACCTCTATACCTTACAAACAACCACTAGCTACTACCACACGATGCTACCACTCTATACCTCAACTACAACAAACTCCCTACCTAGTAACCAATACAGGGAAGACGTGGGGGGGGGGGGGGGGCTGAAATCCCTTCTCGCTCATCTTTAGCCCCATTAGCTTTGATATATTAAAACATTCGCCACATTACTTTGGCGATTTTAGGGCATTCACTTCATTAGTTTGGCGATTTTGAAACCTTTTCCGTCGATTATGTGTCTGCCACCGTGTGCCAATATTGTGACCACCATACCGGTCAGAACGTTGCACTGACAGTACTGATATTATGGTGCTAGACCCTCCCCATGGATGCAAACACAGCCCACTACTGACATACACTGTATCTTACACATCATAACCTGTACAGTGCCACCCTGTGCCAATATTGTGACCACCATACCGGTCAGACCCTTGCACTGACAGTACTGATATTATGGTGCTAGACCCTCCCCATGGATGCAAACACAGCCCACTACTGACATACACTTTATCTCACACACCAATACCGGTACAGTGCCACCCTGTGCCAATATTGTGACCACCATACCGGTCAGACCCTTGCACTGACAGTACTGATATTATGGTGCTAGATCCTCCCCATGGATGCCAACAAAGCCCACTACTGACATACGCTGTATCTTACACACCATAACCGGTACAGTGCCACCCTGTGCCAATATTGTGACCACCATACCCGTCAGACCCTTGCACTGACAGTACTGATATTATGGTGCTAGACCCTCCCGATGGATGCCAACACAGCCCACTAATGACATACACTGTATCTTACACACCATAACCGGTACAGTGCCACCCTGTGAAAATATTGTGACCACCATACCGGTCAGACCCTTGCATTGACAGTACTGATATTATGGTGCTAGACCCTCCCCATGAATGCCAGCACAGCCCACTACTGACATACACTGTATCTTACACACCATAACCGGTACAGTGTCACCCTGTGCCAATATTGTGACCACCATACCGGTCAGACCCTTGCACTGACAGTACTGATATTATGGTGCTAGACGCTCCCCATGCATGCCAAAACAGCCCACTACTGACATACACTGTATCTTACACACCATAACCGGTACAGTGCCACCCTGTGCCAATATTGTGACCACCATACCGGTCAGACCGTTGCACTGACAGTACTGATATTATGGTGCTAGACCCTCCCCATGGATATCAACACAGCCCACTACTGACATACACTGTATCTTACACACCATAACCGGTACAGTGCCACCCTGTGCCAATATTGTGACCACCATACCGGTCAGACCGTTGCACTGACAGTACTGATATTATGGTGCAAGACCCTCCCCATGGATGCCAACACAGCCCACTACTGACATACACTGTATCCCAAACACCATAACCGGTACAGTGCCACCGTGTGCCAATATTGTGACCACCATACCGGTCAGACCGTTGCACTGACAGTACTGATATTATGGTGCTAGACCGTTCCCATGGATGCCAACACAGCCCACTACTGACATACACTGTATCTAACACACCATAACTGGTACAGTGCCACCCTGTGCCAATATTGTGACCACCATACCGGTCAGACCGTTGCACTGACAGTACTGATATTATGGTGCTAGACCCTCCCCATGGATGCCAACACAGCCCACTACTGACATACACTGTATCTTACAAACCATAACCGGTACAGTGCCACTCTGTGCCAATATTGTGACCACCATACCTGTCAGAGCCTTGCACTGACAGTACTGATATTATGGTGCTAGACCCTCCCCATGGATGCCAACACAGCCCACTACTGACATACACTGTATCTTACACACCATAACCGGTACAGTGCCACCCTCTGCCAATATTGTGACCACCATACCGGTCAGACCGTTGCACTGACAGTACTGATATTATGGTGCTAGACCTTCCCCATGGATGCCAACACAGCCCACTACTGACATACACTGTATCTTACACACCATAACCGGTATAGTGCCACCCTGTGCCAATATTGTGACCACCATACAGGTCAGACTGTTGCACTGACAGTACTGATATTATGGTGCTAGACCTTCCCCATGGATGCCAACACAGCCCACTACTGACATACACTGTATCATACACACCATAACCAGTACAGTGCCACCCTGTGCCAATATTGTGACCACCATACCGGTCAGACCGTTGCACTGACAGTACTGATATTATGGTGCTAGACCCTCCCCATGGATATCAACACAGCCCACTACTGACATACACTGTATCTTACACACCATAACCGGTACAGTGCCACCCTGTGCCAATATTGTGACCACCATACCAGTCAGACCGTTGCACTGACAGTACTGATATTATGGTGCTAGACCCTCCCCATGGATGCCCACACAGCCCACTACTGACATACACTGTATCCCAAACACCATAACTGGTACAGTGCCACCGTGTGCCATTATTGTGACCACCATAACGGTCAGACCGATGCACTGACAGTACTGATATTATGGTGCTAGACCCTCCCCATGGATGCCAACACAGCCCACTACTGACATACTACTGTATCTACACACCATAACTGTAACAGTTGCCACCCTGTGCCAATATTGTCCCCTCCCGGGTCAACCGTTGCCTGACAGTACTGATATTATGGTGCTAGAAACCCTCAATGGATGCCAACACAGCCCACTACTGACATACACTGTATCTTACACACCATAACCGGTACAGTGCCACCCTGTGCCAATATTGTGACCACCATCAGTACTGATATCAGTACTGATAATATGGTGCTAGAGCCTCCCCATGGATGCCAACACAGCCCACTACTGACATACACTGTATCTTACACACCATAACCAGTACAGTGCCACCCTGTGCCAATATTGTGACCACCATACCGGTCAGACCGTTGCACTGACAGTACTGATATTATGGTGCTAGACCCTCCCCATGGATGCCAACACAGCCCACTACTGACATACACTGTATCTTACACACCATAACCGGTACTGATAAGTGCCACCCTACGTGTATCTGCCATATTGTGACCACCATACCAGTCAGACCGTTGCACTGACAGTACTGATATTATGGTGCTAGATCCTCCCCATGGATGCCCACACAGCCCACTACTGACATACACTGTATCCCAAACACCATAACTGGTACAGTGCCACCGTGTGCCATTATTGTGACCACCATAACGGTCAGACCGATGCACTGACAGTACTGATATTATGGTGCTAGACCCTCCCCATGGATGCCAACACAGCCCACTACTGACATACACTGTATCTAACACACCATAACTGGTACAGTGCCACCCTGTGCCAATATTGTGTCCACCATACCGGTCACACCGTTGCACTGACAGTACTGATATTATGGTGATAGGTCCTCCCCATGGATGCCAACACAGCCCACTACTGACATACACTGTATCTTACACACCATAACCGGTACAGTGCCACCCTGTGCCAATATTGTGACCACCATACCGGTCAGACCGTTGCACTGACAGTACTGATATTATGGTGCTAGACCCTCCCCATGGATGCCAACACAGCCCACTACTGACATATACTATATCCTACACACCATAACCGGTACAGTGCCACCCTGTGCCAATATTGTGACCACCATACCGGTCAGACCGTTGCACACACAGTACTGATATTATGGTGCTAGACCCTCCCCATGGATGCCAACACACCCCACTACTGAGATACACTGTATCTTACACACCATAACCGGTACAGTGCCACTGTGTGCCAATATTGTGACCACCATACCGGTCAGACCCTTGCACTGACAGTACTGATATTATGGTGCTAGAACCTCCCCACGGATGCCTACACAGCCCACTACTGACATACACTGTATCTTACACACCATAACCGGTAAAGTGCCACCCTGTGCCAATATTGTGACCACCATACCGGTCAGACCCTTGCACTGACAGTACTGATATTATGGTGCTAGACCCTCCCCATGGATGCCAACACAGCCCACTACTGACATACACTGTATCTTACACACCATAACCGGTACAGTGCCACCCTGTGCCAATATTGTGACCACCATACCGGTCAGACCGTTGCACTGACAGTACTGATATTATGGTGCTAGACCCTCCCTATGGATGCCAACACAACCAACTACTGACATACACTGTATCTTACACACCATAACCGGTACAGTGCCACCATGTGCCAATATTGTGACCACCATACCGGTCAGACCGTCGCACTGACAGTACTGATATTATGGTGCTAGACCCTCCCCATGGAGCCAACACCGCCCACTACTGACATACCCTGTATCTTACACACCATAACCGGTACAGTGCCACCCAGTGCCAATATTGTGACCACCATACCGGTCAGACCGTTGCACTGACAGTATTGATATTATGGTGCTAGACCCTCCCCATGGATGCCAACACAGCCCACTACTGACATACACTGTATCTTACACACCATAACCGGTACAGTGCCACCCTGTGCCAATATTGTGACCACCATACCGGTCAGACCGTTGCACTGACAGTACTGATATTATGGTGCTAGACCCTCCCCATGGATGCCAACACAGCCCACTACTGACATACACTGTATCTTACACACCATAACCGATACAGTGCCACCCTCTGCCAATATTGTGACCACCATAACGGTCTGACCGTTGCACTGACAGTACTGATATTATGGTGCTAGACCCTCCCCATGGATGCCAACACAGCCCACTACTCACATACACTGTATCTTACACACCATAACCGGTACAGTGCCACCGTGTGCCAATATTGTGACCACCAAACCGGTCAGACCGTTGCACTGACAGTAATGATATAATGGTGCTAGACCCTCCCCATGGATGCCAACACACCCGACTTCTGACATACACTGTATATGACATACCATAACCGGTACAGTGCCACCCTGTGCCAATATTGAGACCACCATACCGGTCAGACTGTTGCACTGACAGTACTGATATTATGGTGCTAAACCCTCCCCATGGATGCCAACACAGCCCACTACTGACATACACTGTATCTTACACACCATAACCGGTACAGTGCCACCCTGTGCCAATATTGTGACCATCATACCGGTCAGACCCTTGCACTGACAGTACTGATATTATGGTGCTAGACCCTCCACATGGATGTCAACACAGCCCACTATTGATATACACTATATCTTCCACACCATAACCGGTACAGTGCCACCCTGTGCCAATATTGTGACCACCATACCGGTCAGACCCTTGCACTGACAGTAATGATATTATGGTGCTAGACCCTCCCCATGGGTGCCAACACAGCCCACTAGTGACATACACTGTATCTTACACACCATAACCGGTACAGTGCCACCCTGTGCCAATATTGTGACCACCATACCGGTCTGACCGTTGCACTGACAGTACTGATATTATGGTGCTAGACCCTCCCCATGGATGCCAACACAGCCCACTACTCACATACACTGTATCTTACACACCATAACCGGTACAGTGCCACCGTGTGCCAATATTGTGACCACCAAATCGGTCAGACCGTTGCACTGACAGTAATGATATAATGGTGCTAGACCCTCCCCATGGATGCCAACACAGCCCCCTGCCCATGGATCCAATATTGTTGACCACCATAGCCCAACCTTGCACTGACATACACTGCCAACCACGCCCACTACATACACTGTATCTTACACACCATAACCGGTACAGTGCCACCCT
>CM064498.1:2587636-2588881 GCA_032716605.1 Paralithodes platypus | reverse complement strand
AGTAGACGATCATGGCAAATTGAAGGTACAATAATGGCATAGGCAGAGGGGAGAGTTCTGAACAAGCTACCAAAATTACTACACAGCAATAAAAAAAAACAAAAAAAAAACACACACACACACACACACACATACACACACCAAGAAAAAACATGCTGCAGGAGGAAAAACACGAAAACGACAATAGGAGTAGACTAGAGGGGGAAATTGAAGGGGTCACTGAAGGTATGGGAACAGAGGGGAGAGTTCTGAACCAACATTACCAACATTACCAACGAAAAATAACACAAAAATATAATGGTAGCCAAAACAAAACAATAATAATAATAATAATAATAATAATAATAATAAATTTAATATAAACATAAAAAAATATAATACAAATAAATAAATACATAAATATAGCCTATATATATATATAATAATATTAATAATACTAAAAAAGGATATACGCCAAGAGAAATGTGGAAAATGGTAGATCAAAGGAGCAAATTGAAGGTTGACAGATGGTATGGAAAGAGAGGGGAGAGTTCAGAACCCGCTACCACACTATAGTCCGTTCACGCTAAGTTGGGCAGAAGTCGTAACCTCTAACCTCTGTAACTCAAAAAGGGCTAGAGCAAATGAGCTGTCAATTTCCACACCTATTCCCTAGCCAAGTCTTCCTAGGTGGTAGAAATATTAGCTCGATTACTCTAACCCTTTTTGAGTTATGAGAGGTTATAGTTACGATTTCTGGCCAACCTAGAATGAACAGACTATACTGTATACCAACACGACCACACTGACAGGAACGTGCAAATCCAATAGCTATCAATAGCAATACCAGCATTATTACAGACGGTTTAATGGGGGTCACTTGCTTTTTTTTATCTTTCTCTCCCTTTCTATCTTTCCCTGGCTTGTATCCATTCGGCCCCATTCAGCCAACTGTTTTAAGACGTTTATCCCCATCCAGGTGTCAATTTCTTCCTGGCGAGCGATAGCGAGCCAGCATTGTATGGATAAATCCGGCTTCGCCGGAGAAATTTTTCTATGGAAAAATGTACAAATTTAGCTTGCTGTCAAGACAAAAAAATATATATATGCTGGCTCGCTACCGCTCGCCAGGAAAATATTGACACCTGGATGGGGGTAAACGTCTTAAAACAGTAGGCTGAATGGGGCCGAATGGAAACAAGTCAAAGAAAGAGGGAGAAAAAGAGAAAAAAAGCGAGGTGGGCTCTCTTAAGGGGCTATTGTTGT
>CM064498.1:2512636-2582636 GCA_032716605.1 Paralithodes platypus | reverse complement strand
AAACCGCACAGTCGCCAAATATGTCTAACGTAAACCGCACAAAGTCGCCAATTATGTCTAACGTAAACCGCAAAAAGTCGCCAATTATGTCTAACGTAAACCGCACAAAGTCGCCAAATATGTCTAACGTAAACCGCACAAAGTCGCCAAATATGTCTAACGTAAACCGCACAAAGTCGCCAAATGATAGCCATAATATATATATAGGAACCGGCCTGTACAGTCGTGATCATACATAAATTTATACCAATTCGAATTTCTGAACCTTAAGGGGGGTCACCGTTTTTTTTTTATCTTTCTCTCCCTTTCTCTCTTTCCCTGGCTTGTATCCATTCGGCCCTATTCAGCCAACTGTTTCAAGACGTTTATCCCCATCCAGGTGTTGATTTCTTCCTGGCGAGCGATAGCGAGCTAGCATTGTATGGAGAAATCCGGCTTTGCCGGAGACATTTTTCTATCGGAAAATGCACAAATTTAGCTTGCTGTCAAAACAAAAATATATATATGCTGGCTCGCTACCGCTCGCCAGGAAAATATTGACACCTGGATGGGCGTAAACGTCTTAAAATAGCAGGCTGAATGGGGCCGAATGGATACAAGCCAAAGAGAGAGGGAGAGAAAGAGAAAAAAAGCGAGGTGGGCTCCCTTAAAAGCCATGTTCTGAAGCATTTGGGCTATACTACAGCAAGTATTGTCTCGGTTGCGTTCGATACTGATTCAAATAGGTGCGTCTCCATTTATGTTACTGCCTGTACGGTCGCGCTAATAAGTCATGTCCCAACTGTCATTACGTTTGGCTTGCTCTGTGCTGTATTAATGTCTGTCCGATGTTGAAAAGGGTGGGTAAGTGTAGGAACATGTTTGTATGTTTCACTCGATACGTAGAAATGAAGCTTAGATATTGCTGATACCAATTATTGATCAAAACATACTTGGTGCCGAGACATCACTTATTAGCGCGACTGTACACTCTAAGGAACAAATCCTGGAACATTTGAGCCCTCGAACACAAAATTGAACCTCCGAAATGTAAACACTAGATACAAAACAACAAAAAGGTTCGATTCAGTTCGGGATTGCGTCCAAAATATAAGACCACGATATCTAGAGTGTGCCAAACCTAGTGGTGTACACTTTTTAGTTAAGCCAGTATCACACGAGAGCTTTTATAGTCAGCATTCGATGATCAACAATTTTTCTGGCAACATTTCTGGAGTATTATGCCCTGGTATCGGAAACTAGACTGATGGTAGATGAATTTAGGTAATAATCTAAATGTTGACCTCATAAGCTGTCAGACCAGAGTTAAGGATAAATGTTGAGGGAAAAATCGTTCGTGTGATACCGGCTTTACACTCAATTCTTAAACGAATAACGAAACATTCCAAGAAACACATTCATTTTCCTATCCAAGGGCACTCGTTTCTGATCGCAGTGGCGAGGCATTGAAAACTATCTAAATCAATGAATAACTAAATATACCACAAGGACATTCAAACGAAAAACAACACTCAGATACACACACTTAAGGGGAGGTTTTTAGTTTGTTTCCTACTCCTCCAGCAACCTTACAATATCACCCCCTTGACCCCCTTTCAAGATAAATTTGTACATTTTTCGGTACAAAAATTTCCCGGCCGAAGGCCGGTTCCTCTCAAATTACAGGCTCGCTATCGCTCGCCAGGAAAAAATCGACACCTAAATGGCACGAAAGGTCTTAAAAGTGACATAAATGGGGCAAAAGTTCTTATAATCGCCAAACTAATGTGGCGAACGTCTTAAAACCTCAAAAGCAATGGGGCTAAACATGAGGGAGCAAGGGGTAAATAAAAAAATCCCACAAGTGGAAATCTCCCCTTAAATCACAAACACTCTAATACAAACTAGATACAAACTGGATACAAAATAGATACAAAATAGATACAAATAGATCAACACATAAGCCAAACGAATAAATAAATATAGGAAACCACGTTCTTCTCTTCAGAACTGTAAGATAGGATCGAGCCTCTATGATAACTAGAACTATCCTAAAGCCTCTATGATAAACTAGAACTATCCTAAAGCCTCTATGATAACTAGAACTATCCTAAAGCCTCTATGATATACTAGAACTATCCTAAAGCCTCTATGATAAACTAGAACTATCCTAAAGCCTCTATGATAACTAGAACTATCCTAAAGCCTCTATGATATACTAGAACTATCCTAAAGCCTCTATGATAAACTAGAACTATCCTAAAGCCTCTATGATAAACTAGAACTATCCTAAAGCCTCTATGATAACTAGAACTATCCTAAAGCCTCTATGATATACTAGAACTACCTAAAGCCTCTATGAGAAACTAGAACTATCCTAAAGCTCTATGATAAACTAGATATCTAAAGCCTCTATGATAAACTAGAACTATCCTAAAGCCTCTATGATAAACTAGAACTATCCTAAGCCTATGATAAACTAGAACTATCCTAAAGCCTCTATGATAAACTAGAACTATCCTAAAGCCTCTATGATAAACTAGAACGATCCTAAAGCCTCTATGATAAACTAGAACTATCCTAAAGCCTCTATGATAAACTAGAACTATCCTAAAGCCTCTATGATAAACTAGAACTATCCTAAAGCCTCTATGATAAACTAGAACTATCCTAAAGCCTCTATGATAAACTAGAACTATCCTAAAGCCTCTATGATAAACTAGAGCTATCCTAAAGCCTCTATGATAAACTAGAGATATCCTAAAGCCTCTATGATAAACTAGAACTATCCTAAAGCCTCTATGATAAACTAGAGATATCCTAAAGCCTCTATGATAAACTAGATATATCCTAAAGCCTCTATGATAAACTAGAACTATCCTAAAGCCTCTATGATAAACTAGAGATATCCTAAAGCCTCTATGATAAACTAGAGATATCCTAAAGCCTCTATGATAAACTAGAGATATCCTAAAGCCTCTATGATAAACTAGAGATATCCTAAAGCCTCTATGATAAACTAGAACTATCCTAAAGCCTCTATGATAAACTAGAACTATCCTAAAGCCTCTATGATAAACTAGAGATATCCTAAAGCCTCTATGATAAACTAGAACTATCCTAAAGCCTCTATGATAAACTAGAGCTATCCTAAAGCCTCTATGATAAACTAGAACTATCCTAAAGCCTCTATGATAAACTAGAACTATCCTAAAGCCTCTATGATAAACTAGAACTATCCTAAAGCCTCTATGATAAACTAGAACTATCCTAAAGCCTCTATGATAAACTAGAACTATCCTAAAGCCTCTATGATAAACTAGAGCTATCCTAAAGCCTCTATGATAAACTAGAACTATCCTAAAGCCTCTATGATAAACTAGAGATATCCTAAAGCCTCTATGATAAACTAGAACTATCCTAAAGCCGCTGTCACACGAGCGCCTTTTCCGTCAATTTTCCATGGGCAAGTTTTTTCTCGTATTTTTCCGGGACTGTTACGCACTGGTATCGGTAATTAGACTGAAGGTAGATTATGTTAGGTGGCTGAAATCTGATAAAGTGTAATTTTGTAAGCTTCCAGACCATAATTGCCCGTAAACATTGCTCGAAAAAGGGCTCGTGTGACTCCTGCTTAATACAATAATCGAGATCAATCCCCAACAGATAACAAGCAGAGAGGATCGGCTCGGTTATCCTCACCGTAACACAACCTGGATTTATTGACCACGCCGCCGACCCCACCTGACCCGGAACTAGTGAGATTAAAATATAAGCTATAGTGATCAAGAAAGAAAAATTACCAGACAAAAAAGTGATGGTAGATACGAGCGGCTGTTACTAGAGTTTTGAGAATATTGAAAATTATACCTATTGGCTTGGAAATAAAAGCTTGTAATTGTTATAAGTGCTACTGATAATTGTATGTTAAGAAAGAAGTTAGGAAGAGTTGTAAAGGAAAGTGATAAAGTGATACATGTATACAGAAAATTGATCCAATGAATATATAGGGTACAGATACATTAATACATATAACTACAACAACAACAACAACAACAACAAGCGACATTCCCTAATAGGCGTAAGCTAACCACCCCCCTAGGATCTACCACTACCATTACCACCATCACTACCACCACCACCACCACCTCCTCCACCACCACCATGAACCCTGCCAACATCCAGCCTACTTTCATGGGCTTCTACAACAGTGTGGCAACTTGCTTCAGGAAATATACAGGTACGGTACTAAATACATCATCAGGTAGCTAAAGTCTACTTGTTTTCCAGCTGATGGTAAATTGAACCCCTTAGCAACTGGTTTACCTGGAGTTTACCTGGAGTTGTTTCGGCCATCTTCAGTGGCCTCGGTGAGAGCTGCTCCCCCCGAGTATGTTTGCTGCCAGTGTTTGATGCAGCAGGCTATTCGAGAGGGCAGCTCTCACCCTCGCGAAGCATGACTGATCAGACACCGACTTGAGATGGTTGTCCAAGGCTTTCTTGAATACTTCAGTTAGCACGTCCATCAGGTTTCTCACGTTATCTGGCATTTTGTTGAAGAGGCTCGGTCCCCTGTTTGTCAACCAGGAGTCCCTCAGTGTGCCTAGAGCTCCCCTACACTTTTGGAGTGGGATGTTACATGGTAGCTCGACACGTAATGGAAATATATGAAATTAATATGTCTCTGCACCATGTCAATACCACACCTTTATTAACCCTTTGAGTACCAGCGACGTGTGTTATATTTTATTCTAGCTGTGTTTAAGCGATATTATGCAGCTTAGAAAGGATCTGTGGTAGTTTAAAGGGTTGGTGGAGATAGTTTGAAGCTTTAGTATGGCTAGAGGTCCTTCCTAAGCTGAATAAAAATAGTCCAATAGTTGCTAGAATATGATGAAGAAGAAAGACATCACTGGTACTGGACGGGTTATGGGGATAGTGGCCGTTTTTTTAATATGATGAAGAAGAAAGACATCACTGGTACTGGACGGGTTATGGGGATAGTGGCCGTTTTTTTAATATGATGAAGAAGAAAGACATCACTGGTACTGGACGGGTTATGGGGATAGTGGCCGTTTTTTGAATATGATGAATAAGAAAGACATCACTGGTACTGGACGGGTTATGGGGATAGTGGCCGTTTTGGGGGGCAATCAATTAATTTATTAATTTATTTTTTAGTTTCCTCGCTAGACCTCCATCAAACTTAGAAATACACCCCCTAGACCCCCCTTCAGGCTAAATTTGTACATTTTTCGGTAGAAACATTCGGCCGGATTCTCTTAAAATTACAGGCTCGCTATCGCTCGCCAGGAAAAAAATCGACACCTAAATGGCACGAAAGGTCTTAATATTGACAAAGAAATGGGGTGAAAGGTCTTAAAATCGACAAACTAATGGAAGGAACGTCTTAAAATCTAAAAAGCTAATAAGCTAAACACGAGGGAGAAGGGGGTCCAGAAAAAGCGAGTAGTACCCCCTTAATAACAGTACAAAATGTCCGTCATGGCCGAATGATCATGATGAGGACATGACAATTTACCCTCAGTTGAAAATAAACCGATTAGTCAAATTAATCAATATATTATGGCATTCACAATATGTCGGACACTCAGTCAAATCAGCCAGCCAGGTAGATCAGTCAGCAAAAAGTCAGTTAAGGGGAGATGGTTCACTTTTTGGGCGATGTTTGCATGTATTCATTATTTTTCTAGTTTCCTCCCTAGACCTCCATCAAATTTAAAAAAACATCCATTAGATCCCCCTTCTAGATTAATTTGTAAATTTTTCGGTAGAAAAATGTCCCGGCTCTTCCAACATTACAGGCTCACTATCGTTCGCCAGGGAAAAAATCGACACCTAAATAGCACGAAAGGTCTAAATATTGACGAAGAAATGGGGCGAAAGGTCTTAAAATCGACAAACTAATGAGGGAAACTTCTTAAAATCTGCAAACTAATGAGGCTAAACATGAGGGAGAAAGTGGTCCAAAAAAAGCGGCCCATCCCCCCCTTAATGCTACACAATCGTCTGCCATACGATAAACAGTCAAACCATATTTGTTCATATATTTTGTTCCTATATTCCTTTGATCAAATTACAAACTGTTTCTAGATAAGAGGTTCCAACTTTAAAACAAAAAAAGTGCTATGAGCAATTAAGGGGAGGTTTTTAGTTTGGTCTCTAGATATCCATCAAGCTTAAGATTACACCCCCTTGAGCCCCTTTCAAGATAAATTTGTACATTTTTCGGTAGAAAAATGTCCCGGCTGAAAGCCGGTTCCTCTTAAATTACAGGCTCGCTATCGCTCGCCAGGATAAAATCGACACCTAAATTGCACGAAAGGTCTTAAAATTGACAGAAATTGGTTGAAAGTTCTTAAAATCATCAAAATAATGGGGCGAACGTCTAAAATTCGAAAAGCAATGGGGCTAAACATGAGGGAGAAAGGGGTCAAGAAAAAACTCCCTCAAGTGGAAATCTCCCCTTAAAGGACCTAAACATTATTGTAGAACGTATTAAAGAAGAAATAATTAGGTCAAGCTTTACTGAGTAGGTTTCTAGTCGATTCATTCTAAGTAGGCGAGAGATCTTAACTTATATCCTCTGTAACTAAAAAAGGGCTAGAGATAATGGGCCGTAAATTTCCACACGTATTCCCTGACTGACTCTTCCTAAATGGTAGAAATATTAGCTCTATTACCCTAGTCGTTTGTAAGTTACAGAGGTTAGAGTTCATGATGTCTCGCCTACTTACAGCGAATAGACTATAGTTTTCAATCGTTAACTGCGATGGTAGAATAGAGGAACGATACATAATGAAAACAGAAAGAGGTAACGTTTTAGTACGGCTATTTCTAGCTGCCATTCGCTAATCGTGAATTCGTGATACAAGAATATTCGAGACAGAAGGAATGATGCTAATAAAATGTAAGTCTGTTTGTCACTAACAACACATCTATGGTCTTAAGTAACTGGACCAATAAATCATAAACAATGCACACTTTAGGGGACCCAGATGGTATTGTTGCAGCATGACTCACTGTTCAGGTCAATGGTTTAAGGAGGGGGTTTAGTTTGCTCTCTAAACCTCCATCAAGCTTGAAAAAAAACACCCCCAAGACCCCCCTTCGATATGTATTTGTACATTTTTCGGTAGAAAAATGTCCCGGCCGAAGGCCGATCCCTCTTAAAATACAGGCTCGCTATCGGTCGCCAGGAAAAAAATGACATCTAAATGGCATGAAAGGTCTTAATATTGGCAACAAAATGGGACAAAAGGTCTGAAAAACGCCAAACTAATGGGGCAAACGTCTTAAAATCTCAAAACTAGTAGGGATAAACATGAGGGAGAAGGAGGTCCCGAAAAAACAAGTGCCTCCCCTTAAACAGCCCCAACTGCACAGATAATAGTCTTTCCACAACCTCGATAACAAGATCCTTTTTCTCGGGAACTCAAGGAGGAGGTATTATCAAGAGCGAGTCTTTACTATTTTGGTGAAGAGAGAGAGACAGGGTTCTGAAAATTGCCTGCTGCTGTCTTGGAACACAATTATAATGTAAAACTTGCAAAATAAACAAACCTCAAACTGGGACAACACAAGATAAACGCAAAGGAACTAATCAAAACAAGCAAAGATTAAGGGGAGGTCTCCACTTGAGGGATTTTTTTCTTGACCCCTTTCTCCCTCATGGTTAGCCCCATTGCTTTTGAGATTATAAGACGTTTGCCCCATTAGTTTGGTGATTTTAAGAATTGAAATACTCTCGTTGTGAGTTGTTTATTTGTGTATATGAGAGAGAGAGAGAGAGAGAGAGAGAGAGAGAGAGAGAGAGAGAGAGAGAGAGAGAGAGAGAGAGAGAGAGAGAGAGTGAATAACCAGATAGGCCTATCAAAGAAGAGAGCCTGGTGATAATTAGACTGGTGAAAATACCGGCCCCTGGTTTGTGAAGGTAAGGGCATGCCGGAGACCTGTCCACTAAGGTATTTGGAGAACGTGCACACTGCACAGCATTTAGGAATCTGGAAGGGACTGCAAGGAGGAAGGGAGGAAGGCATAGAGAAGGAGAGGAAGGAAGGAAGGATTCAAGCAACAAACAACGAAGGAAGGGAGGAAGGCATGGAGAAGGAGAGGAAGGAAGGAAGGATTCAAGCAAGGAGGAAAGGAAGGAAGGGAGGAAGGCATTGCGAAGGAGAGGAAGGAAGGATTCAAGCAAAGACAAGAACATAATACAGAGGAAGAAAGGAAAAGGAAGAAATGTGAGAAATGACGATGATGTAGAATATATAGAAAAAGGGAGGAGAATGCAGGGAAGGATATGCAATGGAAGAGGTGACCGATATAAATTACTTGGAGGCACTGAGAAAGAGAAGAAGGAAGAAATCAAGCAACGAGGAGAAAGAGAAAATAATAATACTAACACTAATAGTAATAAGAGGAGGAGGAGGATGGGGAAGGGGAGGCATTGAGGAAGAGAGGAAGGAAGGAATCAAGCAACGGGGAAGAAGAGGAGAACAGAAGAAGAGAGGAAAAGAAGGGGATGACGGAGAAGAAAGAACAAACAGGAGGAGGACGAACGAGACAAAGAAAGATAAGGGAGACAAGGAAGAGGAAGATATATAATGGAAGACGTGAATAATATAATGAATGTTTGGGAGAGCAAGAAGGTAAGTCAATGATGGAGAAATGCGGAAGATAAAAGGAAACCAATGAAAGAGAGAGAGAGAGAGAGAGAGAGAGAGAGAGAGAGAGAGAGAGAGAGAGAGAGAGAGAGAGAGAGAGAGAGAGAGAGAATGAGAGTGAGATAGCATAACAAGATATAAAAGAAGAGAGCCTGGTGATAATTAGACTGGTGAAAATACCGGCCCATGGTTTGTGAAGGTAAGGGCATGCTGGAGACCTGTCCACTAAGGCATTTGGAAAGGAAACCAAAGAAGGACATATATTTGGAGTCTGAAGGAATGACATACTGCTATACCAATGGAGACGCAGGTGACATACTGCTATACCAATGGAGACGCAGGTGACATACTGCTATACCAATGGAGACGCAGGTGACATACTGCTATACCAATGGAGACGCAGGTGACATACTGCTATACCAATGGAGACGCAGGTGACATACTGCTATACCAATGGAGACGCAGGTGACATACTGCTATACCAATGGAGACGCAGGTGACATACTGCTATACCAATGGAGGTGACATACTGCTATACCAATGGAGACGCAGGTGACATACTGCTATGCCAATGGAGACGCAGGTGACATACTGCTATACCAATGGAGACGCAGGTGACATACTGCTATACCAATGGAGACATACTGCTATACCAATGGAGACGCAGGTGACATACTGCTATACCAATGGAGACGCAGGTGACATACTGCTATACCAATGGAGACGCAGGTGACATACTGCTATACCAATGGAGACGCAGGTGACATACTGCTATACCAATGGAGACGCAGGTGACATACTGCTATACCAATGGAGACGCAGGTGACATACTGCTATACCAATGGAGACGCAGGTGAAGGAAGAAAACAGAAACTCAAATGTGAGAAAAAAACATCGATTTGAAGGAAGGAAACAATCCTGGCGATGGCAACACATGAACAAGTGCAATATACTGCAAAGGCTGCAAGAGGGATGGCGGAGGAGGAGAATGGCGAGGAGGAGGAGGAAGAGAGGAGGACAGGAGAAGGAAAGGAGGAGGAGGAGGAAGAGAGGAGGACAGGAGAAGGAGAGGAGGAAGAGAGGAGGACAGGAGAAGAAGAAGAAGAGGAGGAGGAGGATAATGGCTAAAAGGAGCAGGAGGAGAAAGAGGAAAATAGCGAGGAGGAGGAGCAGAAAACGAAGTGAAATTGATGAAGAATAATAGAGCCATTGCCCACTTGCGAGCTTCATGTTATACAGAAGTTGGAGCTGCAGACATTGATGTTTTGCAGAATATCAACATTATAAATATCATTAAGTCAAATTCAACAAAATCTATATTAGTCACAAACTAATTCAATTGTTGTATCACTATTAAATATCTATGTATAAGACTCCAAATTCCTTATAGCTAGAAACTCACAAGTGGTCTCTGTCTCTGTCTCTGTATCTATCTCTCTCTCTCTCTCTGTCTCTCTCTCTCTCTCTCTCTCTCTCTCTCTCTCCATGATACAAGATGGACTGGCTTATAATATTGCCTTAGTATTGCTTATATCATGGCTCCGTGAACCGCCTGCTGTTGCTCTCTCTCTCTCTCTCTCTCTCCACCATGATACAAGATGGAGTGGCTTAAAATATTGCCTTAGTATTGCTTATATCATGGCTCCGTGAACCGCCTGCTGTTGCTCTCTCTCTCTCTCTCTCTCTCTCTCTCTCTCTCTCTCTCTCTCTCTCTCTCTCTCTCTCAATAGAAACAAAGAAAAGGGGCTCACGGCCATTTCTCATCAAACATTGTAATTTCTCCAGGTTCGTGCTTAGATCTTTTTTTATTCTACTAAATTGATATTATTCTCGCTTTCACGAATAATTGTATGGCACCAGTTGCTAGACATCCAGTTATTTTTCAATCGATTGCAACATTATATCATCCAACGTCTTCTGTGTTATCAACTTATTATTATTGTTATTATTATTATTGTTATCATGATTATTGTTATTGACTGATTTTGCCAGTCATTGCTAAATCAAACCCTCCTTAGACCCCTTGGTAGAAACATGTCCCGGCCAAAGCTCGGATTCTCTTAAAATAGAAACTCGCTATCGCTCGTCCAGTAAAGATCGACACCTGAAAGGGCCGACATATTTTATAATCGACTAAATGGTTCGAAACGTATCAAAATCGCAAATCTGATGGGGTGAAACAGAGGTGGTCAACACAAATATAACAATACAAAATAAGTACATGGCTTAAGGGAGGTTTTTAGTTTGGTCCCTAGATATCCCTCAAGCTTAAGATTACACCCCCTTGAGCCCCTTTCAAGATACATTTGTACATTTTTCGGTAGAAAAATGTCCCGGCTGAAAGCCGGTTCCTCTTAAATTACAGGCTCGCTATCGCTCGCCAGGATAAAATCGACACCTAAGAGGCACGAAAGGTTTTAAAATTGACAGAAATGGGTTGAGTTCTTAAAATACTCAAAATAATGGAACAAACGTCTTAAAATTAGAACAATGGGGCTAAACATGAGGAAGAAAGGGGTAAAATAAAATAATCCCTCAAGTGGACATCTCCCCTTAACGTAAGTTAATAATGATCGTGCAATAACTATTCTGACTAGTGGTAACTGTCACAGAAAGGTTAAGGGGAGGTATTTAGTTTGTTCCCTAGACCTCCATCAAGCTTAAAATTACACCCCCTTGAGTCCCTTTCAAGATAAATTTGTACATTTTTCGGTAGAAAAATGTTCCGGCCGAAGGCCGGTTCCTCTTAAATTACAGGCTCGCTATCGCTCGCCAGGATAAAATCGACACCTGAATGGCACGAAAGGTCTTAATATGGGGTGAAAGTTCTTAAAATCGCTAAACTAATGGGGCAAACGTCTTAAAATCTCAAAAGCAATGGGGCTAAACATGAGGGAGAAAGGGGTCAAGAAAAAAATCCCTCAAGTGGAGATCTCCCCTTAATAGTCTATACCCATAATGTTCTCTTCTTGCTTAGTATGTACTGTATGGCCTACCCACATAATATCTGACATTGTTCAGTTAGTTCTAGGTCAAATTATCTGTTTATCTTTAAGTACTGTTTACATAAAAGAAAATATAATTGCTTTTTTACTGTTCACCCCCATATTTCTCATTTGTGTTACCTCCTGTCTATTCGTATATTCCTTCCTCCGCCCCTCCCTCTTCCTCTCCTTCGTCTCCCCCTCTTCCCTCTCCATTTCCTGGCTGTCTCTTATCTCCTGTCTTTATCGCCCCCCCCCCCTCTCTCTCTCTCTCTCTCTCTCTCATCTCTTGTTTTTATCATCACTTTATGCCACTCCCTAGCTCACTCTCTCTCACTCTCTCTCTCTCTCTTCTTGTCCACTTCTTCTGGCCTCTCATCTTTAGTTCCCCCTTCTCTTCGTCCACGTTTGCTCATGCTGTCAACGTATCCCTTCCCTTTTCCATAACCATTTTGGGTCAGCGTTCTAACTAGCCTATATTACAGTCTGTTATAGTCCTGCTGAACATAAATCTCATCCCTTAGCAGCTGATTTCTCGATAAATAATGGACAACTATGAAACTACTATGTGTACCCATTATATTAACACCAACTTCTCATAAACTGAAAATATATCTCATGGAGGAGGGATGTCGTTCGAAACTCGGCAGGGGATGCCCGGGGTTGATCCCTCAATGGATGAGTGTTCATTAGTCACTCACTCTCATGAGCTTCTGCAATGACGGAAATCAAACGTGCAGTAGACCAGTGTTGTTTATATAATGCATGAGCATGATGAAGCTGGTTACACTGGTTACAATAAACTAACCACAGGCATATATATATATATATATATATATATATATATATATATATATATATATATATATATATATACACAAAATATATCATACGTGTTAGAGTGAACATGTTCACATGTACGTGAGGGCGTGAGACGTTAAGTGCATGTGCGTGTGTTCGTGATCACATACCTGTACACATAAGCCTGAGTGCATGGCCTAAATTTATTAGACTGTCAGACCAGGCAATTTATTCGCTAACTTACAATATGGGGTACACCCTGGCAGTAACTCTCTCTCTCTCTCTCTCTCTCTCTCTCTCTCTCTCTCTCTCTCTCTCTCTCTCTCTCTCTCTTGCATGACATTAACGAAAGAAATGGACAAGGATAAAATGGGAAGTAAGAAGAAGGAGGAAGGAAGGAGGAGGAGGAAGAAGAAGAACGAGAAGGAAGAGGAGAAGGTGAGGATCAAAATATAAATACGATGCCATAAAAACATGCTATAAACCAAAACCACCTACAACATACGAGATACGAGAAGGCCTACATAAATCAAAACCCCCTACAACATACGAGATACGAGAAGGCCTACATAAATCAAACCAACCCACAACATACGAGAAGGCCTACATAAATCAAAACCACCTACAACATACAACATACGAGAAGGCCTACATAAATCAAAACCACCTACAACATACGAGATACGAGAAGGCCTACATAAATCAAGACCACCTACAACATACGAGATACGAGAAGGCCTACATAAATCAAAACCCCCTACAACATACGAGATACGAGAAGGCCTACATAAATCAAACCAACCCACAACATACGAGAAGGCCTACATAAATCAAAACCACCTACAACATACAACATACGAGAAGGCCTACATAAATCAAAACCACCTACAACATACGAGATACGAGAAGGCCTACATAAATCAAGACCACCTACAACATACGAGATACGAGAAGGCCTACATAAATCAAAACCACCTACAACATACGAGATACGAGAAGGCCTACATAAATCAAGCCCCCCACTAAGGGGGTAGAGCTTGGTTTTTGGTCTATATATTTATTTAACTATTTATTTTTGAGTTTCTTCGCCAGACCTCCATCACACTTAGAAAAACACCCCCTAGACCCCCTTTCAAGTTTAATGTGTACATTATTCGGTAGAAAAATGTCCCAGCCGAAGGCAGGTTCCTTCTAAAATTAGAGGCTCGCTATCGCTCGTCAAGAAAAAATCGACACCTAAAGGGCACGAAAGGTCTTAATATTGACACAAAAATGAGGCGAAAGGTCTCAAAATCGCCAAAACTAACGGAACGAACGTCTTAAAGCCTCGAAATCTAACAAGCTAAACATGAGGGGAGAAGGGGTTCCATAAAAAGCGAGTACTACCTCCCCCTTAACCAATCTCCACCCTGGGACACATCAGGTCAGGTTATGTCAGATGTAGCTGGTCAAATACCGTTAGGTCAGATTATTTTGTCAGATCTAACCACCAATGTTATTAATTTGTCAGATCTAACCACCAATGTTATTAATTTCTTATGACATTAGTGTGTGTGTGTATATATGATGGTCAGGATTTGTTTCGTTATATCTGTATTTACATAAGTATTCATTACATATTCATATTATAATTGATATTTTTATTATTACTATTACTATTATTATTATCATCATTATTATTATGCATATTATTGTTATTAGTAGTAGTAGTAGTAGTAGTACTATTATCATCATTACTGTATTCATTTAGGCCTGAAATATAGCCTTAAGGGGAGGTTTTTAGTTAGTTCGCTAGACCTCCATCAAGCTTAACATTACAGCCCCTAGACCCCCTTTCAAGATAAATTTGTACATTTTTCGGTAGAAAAATGTCCCGGCCGAAGGCCGATTCTTCTTAAATTACAGGCTCGCTATCGCTCGCCAGGAAAAAATCGACACCCAAATGGCACGAAAAGTCTTAAAATTGACAGAAATGAGGCGAAAGTTCTTAAAATCGCCAAACTAATGGGGCGAACGTCTTATAATATCAAAAGCAATGGGGCTAACCATGAGGGAGAAAGGGGTCAAGAAAAAAATCCCTCAAGTGGAGCTCCCCCTTAACAATTGAGTGATTAATAACTTAAATATATTAGAGTATATAACTTCTCAGGTTAGTTGGCCGACCTACAAATTATATCGCAAAAATATACCGCATATAGTATATCTATCTATCTATTTATCTACACATATACTGTATATATATATATATATACAGTGTACATAAAAAAACATTGAAAATCCTATTAATAAAAAGGGAATATACAAGGTAAGTAACTAAAATGAAGAAAATAACCGAGATCTTGGTCAATAACGGTGAAAGATGATCATAACACAAGTCTGCTGAAAAGGGCCCCTGATTATGCCAAAAACACTGCAATTTCATGATGGAGGGAATAAAAAAGATTGAGATGGATTGGCGCTTACTGATAGAGAAGGTGCAAGGAAAAGGGGAGACGGAAAAATAATTGGTCTGCGATCAATGAAGTTTTCTTTCTGTTTTCATGCGACAGTTATTGAGTTAATGAAGTTATCTTGAAATATAGGCCTCTGGCGATAGACCAATACCAGACAAAAATGTATAACAATAAAGAAAAAACAGCATATATATATATATATATATATATATATATATATATATATATATATATACAATAAATTGTGTGAAATATTTATGGTTAAGGGTGTGAGCATTAAGAGCAAAGGTTATCTTGGTGTTATTCCGAGGAGACTCATAATGTACGAGCAAAGGAGAGAGGAAGGAAGGATGGAAGAAGAGAAATGGAGAGAGAGAGAGAGAGAGAGAGAGAGAGAGAGAGAGAGAGAGAGAGAGAGAGAGAGAGAGAGAGAGAGAGAGAGAGAGAGAGTAGGTATTATGAGATGGTTAAAAAAAAGGGGATGGAAAGGTATAAGTACAAAAAAAAAAAAAAAATCCCAGATAAAGGAAAGGCAGATAAAAAAAATATAGAAATCGTATGGCAAGAAAGACAAATATACGACAGAGAGAATGACAGTAGGAAAGAATGATGAACACGAAAGAAGGATAACTAAACCGAAAATATAACTCAACGAAAGATATGTGAAAAAATACGTAAGTAAAACCGAAAACACAAACATACAAGTAATAATAGCTCGACTGAATAAGAAAGGATGACAAAATAAATACAGCTAAACCGAACCCAAATGTGAAGAAAACAAAACACAGCTACAGGGAGAAAACATAAAAGTTACTGAAAAAGAAAATACGTGAAGAAGGCAAGGGAAAATGTTGAATATAATATAAGGAGAAAACAACAGATGTAAGAAAAGAAAGAAAAAACACACAATCCAACACATAATCCAAAAGAAAACACGACAGAAACAAAAACAAATGAAACCCAACCTAAATCCAAAGCAAACAAGAAACAAAAGCAGCAAATGAAACCCAACCATATTCAGAAGTAAACCACAAAAATACGAACAAATGAAACCCAACCATATTCAGAAGTAAACCACAAAAATACGAACAAATGAAACCCAACCATATTCAAAAGTAAACACGACAAAAAAAAAAAAAATGAAACCCAACCATATTCAAAAGTAAACACGACAAAAACAAAACAAATGAAACCCAACCATATTCAAAAGTAAACACGACAAAAACGAAACAAATGAAACCCACCCATATTCAACAGTAAACACGACAAAAACAAAACAAATGAAACCCAACCATATTCAAAAGTAAACACGACAAAAACAAAACAAATGAAACCCAACCATATTCAAAAGTAAACACGACAAAAACAAAACAAATGAAACCCAACCATATTCAAAAGTAAACACGACAAAAACAAAACAAATGAAACCCAACCATATTCAAAAGTAAACACGACAAAAACAAAACAATTGAAACCCAACCATATTCAAAAGTAAACATGACAAAAACAAAACAAATGAAACCCAACCATATTCAAAAGTAAACACGACACAAACAAAACAAATGAAACCCAACCTAATTTGAAAGAAAAAGCAAGACCAACCCAAGAGAAGAAATGGGAGAACGTTAGGAAGACATATGTGTGTGGGACGAAGGAAGAACATTAAGAGGGGTCACCTGCTTTTTTTGTTTGTCTCCTTTTCTCTCTTTCTCTGGCTTGTATCTATTCGGCCCCAATCAGCCTACTGTTTTGAGACGTTTATCCCCATCCAGGTGTCGAGGTTTTCCTGGAGAGCGATAGCGAGCCAGCATTAAATGGAGAAATCTGGCTTCGCCGGAGACATTTTTCTATCGAAAAATTTACAAAATTACCCTGCTGTCAAAAACATTTAACAAAAATATGATGGCTCGCTACCGCTCACCAGGAAAAAACTCGACACCTGGATGGGGATAAACGTCTTAAAACAGTAGGCTGAGTGGGGCCGAATGGATACAAGCCAGAGAAAGAGAGAAAAGGAGAGAGAGAAAAAAACAGGTGACCCCCCCTTAAGGGACTGAGGGAGACTAAGAGAGAGCGGAGGGGAGGGGGGCAAAGGTTGGGGGAAAATAGGGAACAAGGTGAGAGTGGAGAGAAATAGAGGCAATATAGAAATGGAGAGAAATAGAGGAAATATAGAAGTGGAGAGAAATAGAGGAAATATAGAAGTGGAGAGAAATAGAGGAAATATAGAAATGGAGAGAAATAGAGAAAAGGTGAGTGGAGAGAAATAGAGGAAATGTAGAAATGGAGAGAAATAGAGGAAATATAGAAGTGGAGAGAAATATAGAAGTGGAGAGAAATGGAGGAAATATAGAAGTGGAGAGAAATAGAGGACATATAGAAATGGAGAGAAATAGGGGAAATATAGAAGTGGAGAAAAATATAGAGGAAACATAGAAGTGGAGAGAAAGAGGAAACATAGAAGTGGAGAGAAATAGAGGAAACATAGAAGTGGAGAGAAATAGAGGAAATATAGAAGTGGAGAGAAATAGAGGAAACACAGAAGTGGAGAGAAATAGAGGAAATATAGAAGTGGAGAGAAATAGAGGAAATATAGAAGTGGAGAGAAATAGAGGAAATATAGAAGTGGATAGAAATAGAGGAAATATAGAAGTGGAGAGAAATTGAGGAAACATAGAAATGGAGAGAAATAGAGGAAATATAGAAGTGGAGAGAAATAGAGGAGTGGATAGAAATAGAGGAAATATAGAAGTGGAGAGAAATAGAGGAAATATAGAAGTGGATAGAAATAGAGGAAATATAGAAGTGGATAGAAATAGAGGAAATATAGAAGTGGATAGAAATAGAGGAAATATAGAAGTGGAGAGAAATAGAGGAAATATAGAAGTGGATAGAAATAGAGGAAATATAGAAGTGGAGAGAAATAGAGGAAATATAGAAGTGGATAGAAATAGAGGAAATATAGAAGTGGAGAAATAGAGGAAATATAGAGTGGAGAGAAATAGAGGAAATATAGAAGTGGATAGAAATAGAGGAAATATAGAAGTGGAGAGAAATAGAGGAAATATAGAAGTGGATAGAAATAGAGGAATATAGAAGTGGAGAGAAATAGAGGAAATATAGAAGTGGATAGAAATAGAGGAAACATAGAAGTGGATAGACATAGAGGAAACACAGAAGTGGATAGACATAGAGGAAACATAGAAGTGGAGAGATATAGAGGAAACATAGAAGTGGAGAGAAAGAGGAAACATAGAAGTGGAGAGAAATAGAGGAAATATAGAAGTGGATAGAAATAGAGGAAATATAGAAGTGGAGAGAAATAGAGGAAATATAGAAGTGGATAGAAATAGAGGAAATATAGAAGTGGATAGAAATAGAGGAAATATAGAAGTGGAGAGAAATAGAGGAAATATAGAAGTGGAGAGAAATAGAGGAAATATAGAAGTGGATAGAAATAGAGGAAACATAGAAGTGGATAGACATAGAGGAAACACAGAAGTGGATAGACATAGAGGAAACATAGAAGTGGAGAGATATAGAGGAAACATAGAAGTGGAGAGAAAGAGGAAACATAGAAGTGGAGAGAAATAGAGGAAATATAGAAATGGAGATAAAACATTGAAGAAATATACACACAGAGCAAATAGGGAGTGGTGACAGAGGAGAGAAATAAAGGAAATATAGAAATGGAGATAATACGAAGAAAAAATACACACAAACAGGGAAAAGTGGGAGTGGAGAGAAATATAGGAAATATGGAAATGGTGATAAAACGAAGAAGGAATAGGCTACACAACAAATATTAGGTAAATTATGCTTAATGTATATATATGATCATCGACCTACCGGTACCAATACAATTACATTTATGTAAAATCCTATACAGTAAATAATTGACATATCACAATATTGTGTACATCCCAAAGGACTATATACAGTATATATATATATATATATATATATATATATATATATATATATATATATATATATATATATATATAAATTAGCTCTCCAAAGCAAGCGACCGTGCAAGGGAGAGGAAAAACTGGAGTGAAGGCGACTAGGAAATGGAGTAGAAGCATTTGTATAGAAAAGAACAAAGAGGCGAAAAGGGAACAAAGGTGAGGGAATAAAAACACGAGGCAGGGAAGGTGTGGGGGGAAGAAAGGAGGAGGATAAGTTGGCGGGGAAAAGAAATTTTGGAGTTATAAGAATGGGCTTGAATGTGTGTAGGTATGTGAGTAGGTGTAGGTGTGTGTGTGTGTGTGTGTGTGTGTGTGTGTGTGTGTGTGTGTGTGTGTGTGTGTGTGTGTGTGTGTGTGAGCTGCCTAAATCAGTGCAGGAAGGGGCGGGCGTGAGAGATAATGAATAATGAGGTACCGGTAAGCATGAGGGATGAGGGTAATTAAAGAGAATAAGGGCGGGGGAACTGACAGATGGGCGGGGGTGGGAGCAGATACCAAATGGAAGTAGATAAACCAAGAGAAGAATGGAGAGGAGAGGAGAGTGAGGGAAGAAAGTTGCGAAGAATAGAGGCAATGAGAAGATAAAAACAGAATGGAAGAATAAAAGACAAAATATATAAATATACAGAAATACAGAAATACAGAAGCAAGATAGGTGAAAAGATTATTTATAATACTTATAAACTGTCTTGAAGGTGTAATGGCTAGAGCGTGTAAATGTTGTAGGTGATATCCTGAGTTCGAATCCTGGGAGGATCACATGCTTTCATTAATTTCATTTGAGGGTTAGGCTACTAGTGTTAAGAACGATAATTAAAATAATTAAAATAATAATAATAATAATAATAATAATAATAAAATATACACTATATATATATATATATATATATATATATATATATATATATATATATAATTGTAATAATAATAATAATTATTATTATTATAATAAAATTAATATCAATAAATGTAAAGTGTTACCGTATGTGTGTGTGTGTGTGTGTAGAGAGAGAGAGGGATGGGTGCAGTAATCCGAGCATCAGTGACAAACACAAACAGCTCACCTTTCACATACATATCAACCCTCCCCCCCCCCTCTCTCTCTCTCTCTCTCTCTCTATATATATATATATATATAAATATATATATATATATATATATATATATATATATATATATAATATATATATACCGGTATATATATATATATATATATATATATATATATATATATATATATATATATATATATATATCTTTCTGTCTTTCTCCCTGTTGGGTGAGGAGGTCCACCAAACACACAATCCTACTGAACTCGATTCCTGGTATAATAATAATAATAGAGGTGAAGTTGGTTGGTGGACAAAACATAATAATATCTAGCAAGGATACTCTAGTACTTAAAACGTGTTGTACTTTGTTTCAGTACTTCACTATAAGTTTCACTACATTTATATTATATTTCAACTCCATAAAACATGTTTTGCCTTAAGGGGAGATATCCACTTGAGGGATTTTTTTCTTGACCCCTTTCTCCCTCATGTTTAGCCCCATTGCTTTTGATATTATAAAACGTTTGCCCCATTAGTTTAGCGATTTTAAGAACTTTCACCCCATATTAAGACCTTTCGTGCAATTCAGGTGTCGATTTTATCCTGGCGAGCGATAGCGAGCCTGTAATTTAAGAGGAACCGGCCTTCGGCCGGGAAATTTTTCTACCGAAAAATGTAAAAATTTATCGTGAAAGGGACTCAATGGGGTGTAATTTTAAGCTTGATGGAGGTCTATGGAACAAACTAAATACCTCCCCTTAAGTGTTTGGCCGATACCAGTGCAGAACACCTTTTGCTTATTTCATTTTCCAGAAATAAAATTGCTGTAAAAGAGGCTCGTGTAAGTCTCCATTTTAAGGGGGCCCACCTCGCTTTTTGTTTTCTTTCTCTCCCTCTCTCTTTGGCTTGTATCCATTCGGCCCCATTCAGCTTACTGTTTTAAGACTGTTACCCCCATCCAGGTGTCAATATTTTCCTGGTGAGCGGTAGCGAGCCAGCATATATATATTTTTGTTTTGAGCAAGCTAAATTTGTAAATTTTTCGATAGAAAAATGTCTCCGGCGAAGCCGCATTTCTCCATACAATGCTGGCTCGCTATCGCTCGCCAGGAAGATATCGACACCTGGATGGGGATAAACGTCTTAAAACAGTAGGCTGAATGGGGCCGAATGGATACAAGCCAGGGAAAGAGAGAAAAAGAGAGAAAGATAAAAATAGCAGGTGACACTAATAACCTGGCACCGCTCAGATATTATTGACATTCAAGGCACCAAGAAAATGAACCTTGAATTTGACAGTACCTTCATGGCTAGGATGAATCGGTTTGACAGTCATTAAGGGGAGGCGGACCGTTTATACAGTCATTAAGGGGAGGCGGACCGTTTATACAGTCATTAAGGGGAGGCGGACCGTTTATACAGTCATTAAGGGGAGGCGGACCGTTTATACAGTCATTAAGGGGAGGCGGACCGTTTATACAGTCATTAAGGGGAGGCGGACCGTTTGTGTTTTGTTTTGGTCTATTAATTCATGTATTCCTTTATTTCTTAGTTTCCTCGCTAGACCTCCATCAAGCATAGACCCCCCCCCCCCCGCCCACCCTAGACCCCTCTTCAAGATAAATTTGTACATTTTTCGGTAGAAAATTCTCCCCGGTTCCTCTTAAAATGTCAAGCTCGCTATCGCTCGCCAGGAAATAATCGACACCTAAATGGCACGAAAGGTGTTAAAATTGACAACGAAATGGGGTGAAATGTCTTAAAATCGAAAACTAATGGTCCGAACGTCTTATAATCTCAACACAAATGGGGCTTAACACGAGGGAGAAAGGGGACCAGAAAAACGACCCATCTCCCCTTAACCTCAACAGTCCATCAGCCTCACCTTAATAAGTTGTTTTGATGTTCAATGCATTACAAAAGTGACAGTCTTTATATTTAGAAATTGGAATCAAAACTATAAATAATATACATATATAGACAAAAGCACGCTAAAACACATATAAACACATGCAGACTACTGAATTATGTAGTTATGTATGTATATTACCAGCTGCACGGAAAACACCATTACCATAATTATGACCGCATTATAACACGCATGGTATATATCACCAAGAGTACACACCAACCACCACCCACCACTACCATTACTATCTCCCTCACTACCACCACCATCCCCACTATCACCACCACCATTACCACCACCATCACCACCACCATCACCAACACACAAACGACAACGACAACAAAGATACAACTAAGTTCAGTGAGAAGAGTAACAAGAACATTCAAATATCCAGTGATAAATATTCAGAAACAAAAAACCGCTTGAATCAGAAAACACAAGATATAAACTAAAATACAATAATAATAATAAAATAATAATAATTAAATAATAAATACAAAAATAATAAAATATGACAATACTCGAACCAGAAAACAGAAAATGGAAACTAAAATACAATAATGTGACTATTAAAACCAACATATTTCTAAGAAGTTGCTTATATTTGCCAAAGGTACCGTAATGAATAAACGGTACCTATATAACAATGCAATAAACGGTACCTATATAACAATGCAATAAACGGTACCTATATAACAATGCAATAAACGGTACCTATATAACAATGCAATAAACGGTACCTATATAACAATGCAACATTTGAACTAAATGGACAGAATATGTTGATACCAAGAGGAAAAATAATAAAGCGAATAGAAGAGGGAACAGGGTGAGAGCGATAGACTGATCATAAGATAGATACATAGATAGATAAATAGATTTACAGATAGTTAGAATGATAGATAGATAGACACATACAGGAGGAAGAGTACAAGGGAGAGAAGCCTTAAGGGGGGATGGTTCACTTTTTGGGCGATTTTTGCATGTATTCATTATTTTTCTAGTTTCCTCCCTAGACCTCCATCAAATTTAAAACAACATCCATCAGATCCCCCTTCTTGATTAATATGTAAAACAAATCGGTAGAAAAATGTCCGAAGGCCGATTACTCTTAAGATTACAGGCTCGCTATCGCTCGCCAGGAAAAAATCTACACCTAAATGGCACGAAAGGTCTTAAAATTGACAACGAAATGGGGCAAAAGGTATTAAAATCGCCAAACTAATGGGCCGAACGTCATAAAATCTGAAAACTAATGAGGCTAAACATGAGGGAGAAAGTAGTCCAGAAAACCGGCCCATCCCCCGTTAACAGCATAGTGCAGTCTGGAAATTGAGGTACTAACGAGGAGAGAGAGAGAGAGAGAGAGAGAGAGAGAGAGAGAGAGAGAGAGAGAGAGAGAGAGAGAGAGAGAGAGAGAGAGAGAGAGAGAGAGAGAGAGAGAGAGAGAGAGAGAGAGAGAGAGAGAGAGAGATTGAGAGAGAGAGAGAGAGAGAGATTGAGAGAGAGAGAGAGAGATTGAGAGCAGGGGAGGAAGAGATTAAGCCTAGGGTATTTCAACAGTGACAATAATTAAGACAGTGGAGAATTTAGAGTTGAAATGGAGGCAGCCTTGTAAGGAAATATATATGTGTGTGTGTTGTGTATTTTTATTTCATTAAGTTGCAAGGAAAATTTAGTATCTCAAAGATCTTACAACACACTAAAAATATACTGTATATAGAAATAGTCTAACTGGAAAAGCCAGGCACAGAGAGAGAGAGAGAGAGAGAGTGAGTGAGTGAGTGAGTGAGTGAGTGAGTGAGTGAGTGAGAGTGTGAGTGAGTGAGTGTGTGTGTGTGTGTGAGAGAGAGAGAGAGAGATTAAAGAGCCGTATATTTCAGCCTAAGCTCCCCTGGATCAGTAGCTGTGGAGGAGAAGTGGGGGGAGGGAGGGAGGGGGGCAGGAGAGGGGAAGCTGTAATAAAGAATATAACACAATACACAGGGGAAATAATACAACCTAAAATTAATGATAATAATGTTGAAATCTTGAAACACAATTATAAAAACAATAATAATGGAGGGCATAATATACGGTATGTAGATATATAGATAGATAGATAGATAGATAGATAGATAGATAGATAAACACAACATGGGAAGGGATAACAAATATAAGTTTTCACACGTAATCAGAGGAAAGAAGGAGAACTGAAAATTAGGTCATCAGTGTGGGTGGAGGCGAGGGAGTCTCATATATATATATATATATATATATATATATATATATATATATATATATATATATATATCAAGGTCTTTTATAAGGGTGCGTCCATAACATACATTAATGATGCAATTTGTCTAAATTTGAAAATAATCCATCCGTTCATATTATATATTTATTTACAAAAACACGATATGTCAATTGACATATTATGCAATTATAATACCCTAAAAGAACATACTGTACGTACATATAAGGGTAAAGAATTAATCCTAAAATACTAACGAGACCATTTCCAGTGCTTAGTCTGAACCACCCAGCAACTACTGTGTTATATTTTGGGTGACGGTAAACTGACATATCACCATCTTAAATACTCACTTATGATGGGAATTTTATAGCGAAATATGTTCTTATGTACGAAAATTTGCCAGCGATTGATGATGACCACTATCCATATTGCTTTCTCTGGCAGTTAATCCTTATCCCAGTCCTACCCTACTACAAGCAGCCTCGTCAGGATAAAGGTGGCTTAACCCCTTCATTACCCGTGCCGTCATATTAACTTTTGCTAGCTACTATTAGACGATTTTATTCACTTTTAAAAGGGGTAGGCATCAAACTATCACACTCAACCCTTTTTATTACCACAGATCCTTCTTAAACTGCACAAAAACGACTACATTTACCTAGAATATAAACAAACAAACCAACAGCGCCCCGTACAGAAGGGATTGATACCAATATTATTTCCCGCCACTCATAGTTGGCAGCCTTGAAAATAAATAAATAAATACAATAATAAATAAATACAATAATAAATAAATACAATAATAAATAAATACAATAATAAATAAATACAATAATAAATAAATACAATAATAAATAAATACAATAATAAATAAATACAATAATAAATAAATACAATAATAAATAAATAAATAAATACAATAATAAATACAATAATAAATAAATACAATAATAAATATAATAAATAAATAAATAAATACAATAATAAATAAATACAATAATAAATAAATACAATAACAAATAAATACAATAATAAATAAATACAATAATAAATAAATACAATAAAATAATAACTTATATACGTGTTGTGTGTTACTTATTATAATTGACCTTCAGTTTAGTAGTATATACATATATCAATGGAATAGAGTCGTAATTAAGGGGAGGTTTCCACTTGAGGGATTTTTTTTTTCTGGACCCCTTTCTCCCTCATGTTTAGCCCCATTGTTTATGAGATTTTAAAACGTTCGCCCTAGTAGTTTAGACATTTTAAGACATTTTGCCCCATTTCTGTCAATTTTAAGACCTTTCGTGCCATTAAGGTGTCGATTTTTTCCTGGCGAGCGATAGCGAGCCTGTACTTTAAGAACAACCGGCCTCCGGCCGGGAAATTTTTCTACCGAAAAATGTACAAATTTATCTTGAAAGGGGGTCTAGGGGGTGTAATTTTAAGCTTGATGAAAACGTAGGGAACAAACTAAATACCTCCCCTTAACACCCTTGTGGTAATCTGTTTTAAAGTAGATGTGTTGTTACTTGATTATTATTGTGTGTGTGTGTGTGTGTGTGTGTGTGTGTGTGTGTGTGTGTGTGTGTGTGTGTGTGTGTGTGTGTGTGTGTGTGTGAGTGAGTGAGTGTGAGTGAGTGAGTGAGTGTGTGTGGGTGTGTGTGAGTGGGTGTGTGTGTGTGTGTGTGTGTGTGTGTGTGTGTGTGTGTGTGTGTGTGTGTGTGTGTGTGTGTGTGGGTGTGTGTGTTGGGGTGTGAGTGAGTGAGTGAGTGAGTGTGTGTGTGTGTGTGTGTGTGTGTGTGTGAGTGAGTGAGTGAGTGAGTGAGTGTGTGTGGGTGTGGGTGTGGGTGGGTGTGTGTGTGTGGGTGTATTCAACTGCAGCGTCATTGTTTCTCCTCCACTTTACGCAGGCACATATAAATCTTAAAATCCCTTCCAAATCTTCCCCAGTTACTGCAAAGCCTTAACACTTTTCCAAACTCCATGCATTCCCTCGAACACCTACATGTTGCTATATTCATGTTGCTATATTCATGTTGCTATATTCATGTTGCTATATTCATGTTGCTATATTCATGTTGCTATATTCATGTTGCTATATTCATGTTGCTATATTCATTCATGTTCACTTTTATTTCAACTTAAACAATATAACCCAATTAATTAAGTAAATGTAAGTAAGCTCTACCAATCAAACATACACTTACATCTAAATGTATCTAACTTACCCTAGATTAGCATTTATCTAACTTACCCTAGATTAGCATTTCAAATGTATCTAACTTACCCTAGACTAGCATTTATCTAACTTACCCTAGATTAGCATTTATCTAACTTACCCTAGATTAGCATTTATCTAACTTATCCTAGATTAGCATTTATCTAACTTACCCTAGATTAGCATTTATCTAACTTACCCTAGATTAGCATTTATCTAACTTACCCTAGATTAGCATTTATCTAACTTACCCTAGATTAGCATTTCAAATGTATACATTTACTTTGAAGGGGGTTAAGGGGAGATCTCCACTTGAGGGATTTTTTTCTTGACCCCTTTCTCCCTCACGTTTAGCCCCATTGCTTTTGATATCATAAAACGTTTGCCCCATTAGTTTAGCGATTTTAAGAACTTTCACCCCATATTAAGACCATTCGTGCCATTCAGGTGTCGATTTTATCCTGGCGAGCGATAGCGAGCCTGTAATTTAATAGGAACCGGCCTTCGGCCGGGAAATTTTTCTACCGAAAAATGTACACATTTATCTTGAAAGGGACTCAAGGGGGTGTAATTTTAAGCTTGATGGAGGTCTAGGGAACAAACTAAATACCTCCCCTTAAGTGCCTCATCAATTAATTCTTCCATTCATGTAATCATTAGGCTATCATGGTGTACTTGGGTATAATTATGCTCAAGCTTATATTAATATCCAGTACCGGTATTCGAGAAAGGTTAATATGTCGTAGGTGTGTGCATAAACCTTGAACTGTCTTCATGGTGTAATGGTTAGAGTGTTTACGATCTGTATGTGGTAACCCAGGTTCGAATCCTGGGACGATCCTATGCTTTCATTAATTTCATTGCGAGGTGTTTGGTGTTGAGAGTGGAATTAATTAAACACATAAAATTATAAACACACACACACACACACACACACACACACACACACACACAATTTTTCTCATTATCACACTTTCCCTTTCTTTTACTTTCAAACACACTCTCACTCTCATTCACGCACTCTCACACACACTTACAATCACTCTCGTCTTCAATAACAACCACACCTCCGATATACTTCAATCTTGTTCTACAACTCTTTCCTCCTCCCCCCCCCCCCCCCCCCCTCTCTCTCTCTCTCTCTCTCTCTCTCTCTCTCTCTCTCTCTCTCTCTCTCTCTCTCTCTCTCTCTCTGTCATCTTACTCTACAACTCTTTCCTCTTCCCTCCCCTTCCTCCTCTTCTGCACTTCCTTCCACCTCTTTACCTCCTTCCTCCACCTCCATTCACTACTACTTACTCTTTCATATTTTTCGTTAGTTTATTTTTCTGAGCTTTAACTTATTCTCGTCACCAAAAGACAACTAATGTATATATATATATATCGTATAATGGTGTAATACTTCCTCTTTAGATGTGTTTTTCTGGACCCCCTTTCTCCCTCATGCTTAGCCCCATTAGTCTGGCGATTATAAGACTTTTTGTACCATTTAGGTGTCGATTTTCTCCTGGCGAGCGACAGCGAACCTGTAGGTTAGGATGAACCAGCCTTCGGCCGGAAAAGTTTGCTACGGAAAAATTTAATACAAAATCTCAAAAGAGGGGGGAGGGGGGTAATTGGGGGTATTTTTTAAATGTTTGATAGAGGTTTTGAGGGGAAACTAAACATAATAATAAATATATACATAAATATAATAACTAAATAAAGAGATGAATGAACAAACAAACACAAATCTCCCCATAACCCTATCTGATGCGAGGGGGGCCCTTTTTGTTGGACCTCTTTCACTCCATCAGCATTGAGACGTTTCGTTCCGCTAGTTTCGTGATTGTAAGATATTCCGTTTCATCCAGGTGCGAGCGAAAGTGTTCAGTATAAGAGGCAACCGAAATATATATTGCTTGAAAATGGCAAAAACATCAACACCTTCAACAATAACTGACAAGAATATCACAACCCTCAAAACATCGGATGAGATAGTGTTAATCCATTCAGTTCCGGTAACTGGCAACTAGTCAAATATTTTATTAAGCTTAGGAAGGACCTCAAACAATTAAATGACTAATGCCTATCTCAGTTAATTCTTTGAGCTACCATAGATCTGTCCTAAGCTGATTAAAATCGCCTAATAGTGTCCAGAATATGCTCAAAAATGACGTCACCAGTACCGGACGGGTTGAAATATAGCTAGTTTATTTTGGTTTTATTTTGTGTCAACAGTAAATCTCCAGTTTCTCTCAACCCTCGCCACTCTCCTTCATTACGGTCATAAATCAAGCCTTAGAGACCAGTCCGGGATATCTCTCTCTCTCTCTCTTTCTCTCTCTCTCACTCACTCACTCACTCACACACACAAAGTTAGATAATTGTAACTCAGGAAGCGGGACAATACGAGCCTAAAAAGCTCAACTCTTGTATACTACAATTAGGTAAATACCCCCCCCCCCCCTCCCACCCACACACACACACACCCACCCACAGACACACACACACACACACACACGCACAGACACACACACACACCCACACACACACACACACACAGACACACACACACACACACACACACACAGACTGGTTGGAAATAGTCCCTGTCATAGTTTTCCCCACAACAAGTCTGCTGGCTCGGCGGGGGGGGGGGGGGGGGGGGGGGGGGGGGGGGGGGGGGTGGGGGGGGGGCACTTTTTATAACAATATGTCTGCAACAGGATTTTCAACGTTGCCTTATTGTCATTTCTCTCTCTCTCTCTTTCCTGTATATCAAATGGGTTGACAATTTTTCCCACACGTATTTTTTTATTTACGCCTACGGGTTGCCTATTATGAAAGTTCACATAGTTGATTAAGGGGAGATATCCACTTGAGAGATTTTTTTTTTCTTGACTCCTTTCTCCCTCATGTTGAGCCCCATTGCTTTTCTAATTTTAAGACGTTCGCCCCCATTATTTTGACGATTTTAAGAACTTTCGACCCATTTCTGTCAATTTTAAGACCTTTCGTGCCATGTAGGTGTCGATTTTATCCTGGCGAGCGATAGCGAGCCTGTAATATAAGAGGAACCGGCTTTCAGCCGGGACATTTTTCTACCGAAAAATGTACAAATTTATCTTGAAAGGGGGTCTAGGGGAAGTAATTTTAAGCTTGATGGAGGTCTAGGGAATCAACTAAAAACCTCCCCTTAGCGACTGTCACATGTAAGTAATATCATGTACAAGCATGCATCATGTCTATAAGTTAAATATAATTATTAACAGTATATATTGCTTAAGGGGAGATTTCCACTTGAGGGACTTTTTACTTGACCCCTTTCTCCCTCATGTCTAGCCCCATTGCTTTTGAGATTTTAAGACGTTTGCCCCATTAGTTTGGTGATTTTTAAGAATATCCGCCCCATTCTGTCAATTTTAAGACCTTTCGTGCCATTTAGGTGTCGATTTTATCCTGGCGAGTGATAGCGAGCCTGTAATTTAAGAGTAATCGGCCTTCGGCCGGGACATATCCGCCCCATTCTGTCAATTTTAAGACCTTTCGTGCCATTTAGGTGTCGATTTTATCCTGGCGAGCGATAGCGAGCCTGTAATTTAAGAGTAATCGGCCTTCGGCCGGGACATTTTTCTACCGAAAAATGTACACATTTTTCTTGAAAGGGGGTTAAGGGAGTGAAATTTTAAGATTGCTGGAGGAGTAGGAAACAAACTAAAAACCTCCCCTTAAACACATTTATAATTAAATGCTGTACGTATTTTATTACTGTAGATATGTTCACAATAAAAGCAATCCGGTACTTTCTCTAGTAGCCTATAAAAAACATTATAATTATTATATACAGTATGTCATGTGTTATTTCAATAGCATCAAAAACAAAACTACATACTGTATATGGCTATATAAATACTAATTTAAGTTTTAATTGTATTAAAATATCTCAAGCTCTGCCTTTCATAAATTAGCTATGGCAATGCATGGCAGAGGATTGCATCAGATTCATATTTGGAATTAAACAAGATATATATATTTATTTTATATAAATACTTAACGAGGCCACCCCCAATAAAATACAAAAAAAAAAAAAAAATGATAATAATAAAATAGAGGAAAATAAAAATTACAAAAATAGGAAAAGTGGGGACTGGGCCTGAGTATATACTGTAGATAGATAGACTTAACAAGGTAATTATTTGTTACTAACTTCTCAATCAGGCAAGCAATGTAGATCGTGTGGCTGAGTTTATTGGTTAGGTAGTTGGGCAGTTGGTTGGTTGTTGAAAAGAATCGTATAATAAGGCTCAAATGTTAACTATGAATTGAGGAACTGTTCTGAATGGGCTAAATGAGATATGCCACAGCCTAAAGCTTTCCAGTGTCCCAAACTAATCCTATCAATAACCCTCTAAAATCCCAAATCCCACCACTAGTCCTCCTACCGTGACAACAAGAGGGATTCAACATACAAGAAACAGGCAAATCCTCTACAGTCCCCCCCACCCCCTCTTTCACTTTTTAGTCAGCACTATTCTACGATGTGAGTCTGCACTATAGACACCCAAACGAAGTATATATATATATATATATATATATATATATATATATATATATATATACAGTATATATATATATATATATATATTGTTTTATTCATGTTTAAAAGGGTCTGGGAAGACGGGTTTTTAATTTTGTTTAAGGGGGGGAGAAGCTAATATCAAATTGGTCGAAAATTACCAAATCACAACATAATATCCCCCAAAACATCGCACCAGACAGAGTTAAGTGGAAGCAGGATAAGATTAACTGGAACCTTAAAGAGAGACGGCCTGTCAATGGCGACTAATCCTCTCAGAGGGGATTTAGAACAGGTCTTGTGTATTTTGGAGAGAACGTGTGAGTGGTGGTAAACCTCTTCAGAGATATCCAATTTTACAGTTGTCGTTGTTATAAAATAATTATACCACTATATAAATTGTTGATAACCAACCACACACACATATATATATATATATATATATATATATATATACTGTATATATATGTACAGCATATATATATAATTGTTGATAACCAACCACACACATCTATATATATACTGTATATATGTACAATATATATATATATATATATATATATATATATATATATATATATATATATATATATATATATATATATATGTACAGCATATATATATATATATATACATATATTACTTATGCGATATCAATTCCCTTCATTTATGGGCCCATAACATTCTCTCTCTCTCTCTCTCTCTCTCTCTCTCTCTCTCTCTCTCTCTCTCTCTCTCTCTCTCTGACTATTTATTTTACGTAATAAGTCAACCTACTTACCTTTCAACATCCCTCCTTCTCTATTAAAATATATGCCTACCTCTACATCTACAACTTTTACTGATCTACCTATTTATTCTACCTACCCACCTAGTAATTCAACCTATCTACAATACCTACCTAGATACTCATTATACCTACCTAACTACTATTTCAACCTACCAATTTACTAACCCATCCTACTTACCAACTAATTCAACCTACCAATCTACTAACTCTAGCAACCCGCCTACTAATTATATCTATCAAATTAACCTACCAATTAATTATTGTACCTACCTAACTACTATTTCAACCTACCAATTTACTAACCCATCCTACTTACCAACTAATTCAACCTACCAATCTACTAACTCTAGCAACCCGCCTACTAATTATATCTATCAAATTAACCTACCAATTAATTATTGTACCTACCTAACTACTATTTCAACCTACTAATCTACTAACCCATCTTACTTACCTACTAATTCAACCTACCAATCTACTAACTCTACCAACTCACCTACTAATTCAACTTATCAATTCTACCTACCTACCCAATAACTCCACCTACAGCCTACCTACCTACCCAATAACTCCACCTACAGCCTACCTACCAATTAATTCCACCTACAGCCTACCTACCTACCAATTAATTCCACCTACAGCCTACCTACCTACCAATTAATTCCACCTACAGCCTACCTACCCATTAATTCCACCTACAGCCTACCTACCCATTAATTCCACCTACAACCTACCTACCTACCTATTAATTCCACCTACAGCCTACCTACCTACCAATTAATCATACCTACCCACATTAGGATAAAGGCCAAACAGAGGTGAAAGAGGTAGGCTTAGTGGCCCTGCTGTGAGGAGGTTATTACTTACCGTATTTCCGGCTGTGTGTGTGTGTGAGAGAGAGAGAGAGAGAGAGAGAGAGAGAGAGAGAGAGAGAGAGAGAGAGAGAGAGAGAGAGAGAGAGAGTTACACAGATTTACATAGATACACTGGCCACACACGCCACACAGACCTTACAATCCCAGCAAAGTGGTCAGGACATAATTCTGGTAGAGAAAAAATAATTGAAGAACAAATGGGAACGAAAAAAAAAACCCTAAAAACTATAGTCGAAAAGCGAGAACACTATGAAGGACACGAACATAGAAGAAAAAAATTCGAAAATAATTATGGATATAGACACAGCGAGTGATCGAGAGTAACAATATGAACGAAAAATAAGATATACAAACCCCAACAGAGAACGAAATAAAAAAAAAATGGAGACAAACATATGTAAGTAAATAAATCAATATATTATAATAAAAAGGTCAAATGGGACAAGAGAACAGTAATTGATTAAAATAAATAAATATATAAGCAAATACATATAATATAAAGGTCAAATGGGACAAGAGAACAGTAATTGACAAAAATATGTAAATAAATATATATAATAAAAAGGTAAAATGGGACAAAAAAACAGTAATACCCGGCCACCAATTGACCACTTGCGAGTTTCAGGCTATAAGGAAGTTGGAGCTGTAGACATTGATAATTAACAGAATTATCACCTAAATTGCAGTTCTAGTGTTTATATAAATACATAAAACCCAATTCAACATACTTTTTATCCATTAGAAACCTACATTATTATTGTATTTCTGTTTAATATCGATGTTTATGGCTCCAACTTCCTTATAGCCAGAAACTCGCAAGTGGCCAATTCCGCCGCGAAGAAGTGAAGTGCCGTAAGAAAGACCGTAGTTAAGGGGACCTACCCGCCTTTTTTTCTGTCTAGGTAGTAGCCATTCGACCCCATTCAGCATACTGTTTTAAGACGTTTATCCTCATCCAGGTGTCGATTTACACCTGGCGAGCGCAAGCAAGCCAGAATATTTTGGATAATGTTTTAGACAGCTGACTTAATTTGTACATTTTTGTGTAGAAAAATGTCTCCGGCGAAGCCTGATTTGTTCATACAATGATAGCTCGCTCTCGCTCGCCAGGAAAAAATCGATACCTGAATGGGGAGAAACGTCTTAAAACAGTAGGCTGAATGGGGCCGAATGGACAAAACCCAGAGATAAAAAGCAGGTCGGTCCCCTTAAGAGCCGTAACTGAGCCCGAGGTAAATTAGGGCCCTCTGTTACGGCCTCCCTCCGGGGTTATTGCCTCACCTATCTTACCACTCAACTTACCAACACACGCCCACGTAAACTTAATAACACTGGACCACGGTGTCAAAGCGAGGCAATTTTGTTTGAAGATTTTAATGAATATGAGAAGGAAGACAAGAACAGTCACATGACATAGAATGGCTTTGATCATCGTATCACTTTCAAAGACATAATTTGAACTATAGACCCTAATTGTATCATTACATGTATCGGTACAGTAAAATAGACTAAACAGATAGACCACGACTATATTGTTGACATCGTACGCCATACCCTATTTACATTTTTCGGTAGAAAAATGTGCCGGTTCCTTTAAAAAATTAGAGGCTCGCTTTCGCTCGCCAGGAAAAAATCGACACCTAAAGTGGCACAAGAGGTCTTCAAATTGACAACGAAATGGGGCGAACAGTATTAAAATCGCCAAACTAATGGGCCGAACGTCTTAAAATCTCAAAACTAATGGGTCTAAACACGAGGGAGAAAAGGGTCCAGAAAAACGACCCGTCCCCCCTTAATAGGCTTTAGAAGGTACAACGATAGAAACAAACATAGGTACAAATGAACGATAATAAACTTGCATGTAACCCATTAATCAACTGGAATTACCGATATATGTGGAGGAAAATATATGTACATAAGTTTCCTATTCGATCAAGAACATAATATATTAATCACCTATCTTACACTAAAAAAAATGCTTCACTTCTAAAGTTTGATCATAACTTTACCTTGTTTCTGAGACTTTCCTACCAAAGTTTTTGAGCCTTAATTCAAATTCCAATTAGCCTCGGTCTTTGATATATTTCCCCTCCCCCCCCCTTCTCTCTCTCTCTCTCTCTCTCTCTCTCTCTCTCTCTCTCTCTCTCTCTCTCTCTCTCTCTCTCTCTCTCTCTCTCTCTCTCTTTCTCAAACATATATATATATATATATATATATATATATATATTACCTCCTCTTACTCTCATCCTCTATTTTTATCATTATTATTACCGTATTATAATTATACTAATACTAATAATACTAAAATTATAATAATAATTATTATTATGCTCCACCTTCCCTTAACTCACTCTCACTCTCTCTCTCTCTCTCTCTCTCTCTCTCTCTCTCTCTCTCTCTCTCTCTCTCGACAATATGGGCCATTAAGAAAAAGTTAATTACAGTTTCCACTATCACCAACCCACTTTCATCCTCACTCTCTCCCTAAATAAAACCATCTGGCGTTTGCTCTTTTTTCAATACAGGGTTAATCGAGATAGCTTAAAAAAATAGAATTGGGCAATAAATGTTCATAAAAAAGATGCTTAGAGAATTGTATCAAAACTAGAGAAAAAGAGATGAGGTATAATCCTCCGAATAACAAACTAAGCTTTATATCAAATGATAATATTTAAGACAGTAAACAGATTAACACAACGCATGCTGATATAGGGAACCGAAAGGATTGCTATGGTCTATCGAGAATATTGTTATGAAGAGCGCAAAACACGCTATGTAAACGCTTTATTATTATTATTTCATTAATATTAATATTATTATTATTATAATTATTATTAATATTATTAGTTTTATCTATATCATCAGTATTATAATTATTACAAACAGGAGAGCCAAACTTTAGACAATATTACGCTGACAAAACAATGTTCAGCGGTTTACACAATTATCTCTCCCTCTCACAACCCCCCACCCCCTCCCCTTCCTCTCTCTCTCACTCACTCACTCACTCACTCACTCACTCACTCACTCACCCACCCACCCACCCCCACCCACTCCCACTCTCTCTCTCTCTCGCCACAGAAGAAGTGGCTTAGTATGATCAATCCATTTAGGATGAGTTAAAACTCACCTTAAATGGATTTATCAACTTTAATTGAATCCACTATTTGTTTGCCAGTGGATTGAACTTACCAGTCTCCAATGATTATGTACTGTATTACTACTACAATTATGACAGGTTAAGGGGAGGCAGACCGTTTTTCTGGACCCCCTTCTCCCTAATGTTTAGCCCTACTAGTTTTGAGGTTATAAGACGTTCAGCCCATTAGTTTGGCGATTTTAACACCTTTCGCCACATTTTGTTGTCAATTTTAAGACCTTTCGTGCCATTTAGGTGTCGATTTTTTCCTGGCGAGCGTAAGCGAGCCTGCAATTATAAGAGGAACCGGCCTTCGGCCGGAATTTTTTTCTACCGAAAAATGTACAAATTTATCTTGAAGGAGGGTCTAATGGGTGTTTTTCTAAGCTTGATGGAGGTCTAGGGAGGAAACTAAACAAATATATATGAATAAATGAATTAATAGACCAAACAAACGGTCAGCCTCCCCTTAAAAGTGGCTTTCCACGAGACTTCTGGTTAATTCTCATGTAGATTTAGTTATAGGCCTATAGACGTTGGTGCTTTACAAATGCATGTTACGAAAAGTTAATGGACTCTCTCTCTCTCTCTTGGCCCATTAATTTCCGCATTCATCCACACCCTTATCTCGGCCTTCAGAACCACTGGTACCACGCCACCTCTCACTGCCTCTTTTTTATATATATATATATATATATATATATATATATATATATATATATATATATATTTCTTGCTTTTACGTTTCCAGTGCCTTACAATATCCACTTATTCGAAACTTTCCTCGTGTCTCTCTCTCTCTCTCTCTCTCTCTCTCTCTCTCTCTCTCTCCATTTATCAGATTCACTGGAACATCGATCACTCGCACCAATTTCTCGTATTTTTCCTGTTTACCGATACCTCACTTTCACTCTCTTCCATTTGTCTTTCTCCTCTTGCGTGTCTCTAATTTTTGTAAACCTTTTTCGGTCCAAGGGGGTCTTTTTGAACCTCCCCTGTTTCGCTCCCTTTCTTTAGAGATTTCGAGACGATTCACCTTATTAGTTTGGACGATTCAGGTGGCGAGTATTTATTTATTTATTTATTTATTTATTTATTTATATTTATTTATTTATTTATGTATTTATTTATTTATTTATATTTATTTATTTATTTATTTATTTATTTATATTTTTTTTTTGCACGATTCAGGTGGCGAGTTTTATTTTCATATATATATATATATATATATATATTTTTTTTTTTTTTTTTTTTTAGCGATATGGAGCCTGTAACTAAGAATAAAATCGGGCATTTTGCTATAAACAAACATGTACACATTTAGCCTGAAGAGGGGTCTCTGGGTGGGCATTTTGTTTAGCTTGAAGGAAGATTGGGGAAGGCGTTTTAGTTAGCCTAGGTGACAAACTTAAATACATTGCTCGAAAATGGCAAAAGCAAGCAAAATCCTCAATAATAATGAACTAAATATCATAATAACCCACCGGACGACGAACCAGATAGTGTTAAGGGGGGTAGTGCTTGGTTTTGGGTCTATATATTTAGTTATTGATTGATTTGTTTTAGTTTCCTCGCTAGACCTCTATCAAGCTTTAAAAAAAAAAAAAAAAAAAAACCCAGGCCCCCTTTCAATAATTTGCAAATTTCCCGGCCGAAGGTCGGTTCCTGCTAAAAGTAGAGGCTCGCTATCGCTCGCCAAGAAAAAAATGACACCTAAAAAAGGAAAGGTCTTAATATTAACAACAAAATGAGGTGGACGGTCTCAAAATCGCCAGACTAACGGAACGAACGTCTTAAAATCTCACAATTATTATGATGAACATGGGGGAGAAGGGGGTCCAGAAAAAGCGAGTATTATCCCCTCAAGGCTTAAGGGGACTCGCATTAGCTTCCTAAACCTTGTCCGCTCTTAATTTGTTCCTCGTTATTGGTTGTGTAGGTGTTGACCCTGTGCGCATTTCTATTGTAGAATGTACACAATTCGCAAAAGTTAAGCATGTACATATGTATTTATGCATTTACTCAGGGCGATTCCCCATTATTCCTATTTTTTTCTTGTTTTATTTTGTATTTTATTTTATTTTATTTTATGCATTTTTTTTTTTTTTTTTTGGGGGGGGGGGGGCCGACTCAATACAGAACATAATATATAATATACGTTTGCATAATAAAACTATTTTCCTAAATAAAGGATCGTACCCTAAGTTTGTCATTATTTTCACACAAGTCCTGTCGACCTCTCCAACCGAAAAGTAAAGTTAACTTATTTAGAACATTGGTAATTCTTTATCATAAAACTGTCCTATTCTTACGAACTCAAATAACTTTATGTATATAGATTACTCTGAAAATTAGGGTTCTCTGCCTTTTATAAATCAAAGTACACTTGCTATAGGCAATCTTGCCTTATTCATTATTTCGTTTTCAAGGAATACAATTATTTCTTCTTTAATTATCTAGTAAACTTATTAATTGCTGGCTATAATATCTAGAACAAAATAACTGTTGCCATATTCTTAATAGTTCTCTCTCTCTCTCTCTCTCTCTCTCTCTCTCTCTCTCTCTCTCTCTCTCTCTCTCTCTCTCTCTCTCTCTCTCTCTCTCTCTCTCTCTCTGGTGTAATATTATCTTCCTTCCTCTTTCCTTTTGTGTGAGACCCCAAGATATATGGTGTCATGGCCTCTTACACTGACACCATCACCTCGCCTCCTCTCCTCTCACCTCTCTTTTCTCTCTTCTTTGTTACTCTCTCAATTATGAGTTTCTCGTTTCTGTTATGCTTTGCCTCGGTTCTTCGAAATATTGGACACTATATTCAAGATTAATCAACTCTTCTCCTCTAGTAGCCAAGTGGAATGATTCGCAATCATTACAGTACTTTACCTAAAGGACAACAAGCAAGATGTATTGAAGATCAGTGATAGCAAGAGAACTCGAACAAATGGTTTCAAATTGGATAAATTTCACTTCAGAAAAGATATATGCAATTACTGGTTTAGTAACAGAGTTGATGATATGTGAAATAGACTACCTAGCGCCATAGTAGGATCAAGAACGATAGAGAGCTGCAATAATTAGATAATTAGATAGGCGTATGGACGAGATAGGTTGAGTGTGAAAAGGATCTGCCTTGTGAGGGGCCGATCGTGTTTTATATTTTATCATGTTAATATTTAATAGATCTGTTGAAATTCATTAAGCCTCAAGCCCATTCAGTAATTCAATTGCGTTTGTACATTCAAACACTAAATATTTGTTTGTGTTTGCCTAACACCCTATCACTCCCACTGACCCTTTGAATTCAGACCTAAATTATAAACTAAGTAAACGTCGTCTGTTTTGAAATATATTTTAACTACCAAGCGACAGTAGTATTTAACTACCAAGCGACAGTAGTATTTTAACTACCAAGCGACAGTAGTATTTAACTACCAAGCGACAGTAGTATTTAACAATTCTCAAAAAAGTCACATACAAAAAAAATATTACCTCTCTATTTCACACCTACCAACCCCCTTCCCCCCCCCCCCCCCCCCCTCCCACACACACACACGCATCTAACCTTACCCTCACTCACCCTCCATCATCCTTTACCCTCATAACCTTTCATTCCACTCCACCCTTAATTCTCCCTCTCTCCATCTCACTCCATCAACCCCAATTTCCTTTCTTTACACACACACACTCTCTCTCTCTCTCCTACAGTATTTCCCAATGTTGCTTGTAAAACTAGTAAACTAGTAAAGCCATAATGTTTAATACTCTAAAACCCAGTAAATACTCTCTCTCTCTCTCTCTCTCTCTCTCTCTCTCTCTCTCTCTGTGGCTTTAGTATGCATACTCTCGTGTTAGAAGTGAAGTAAACCCCAGCCAACCAAAGCTCCCCCTCTCACAAATAACCCCTTAACCGCCTCCTCTGTAATGCTCCACTTTACCACTTGTATTTCCACTTCCTTGATCACTGTTTACCACTTTTTATCCACGTATTTACCACTTGTATTTCCACTTCCTTCACGACTCCTTTTTCCATTTGCATTTCCACTTATTTACCACTTTGTAACCACACATGTCCTACTGTCCTTTACCACTTGTATTGCCACTTCCTTGACCACTTTCTACCACTGTTTATCCACACATTTACCAATTTTAACCACATATTAACTACACTCTTTAACCACTTGTATTTCAAATTCCTTCATCCTTTCTTTACCACTTTCTGACCGCACATTTACTACCCTCCTTTACCACTTGTATTTCCACTTCCTTCACCACTTTTTAACCACGCATTTACCGCTTTTTATCCACACATTTACCACCTTTTAATCATACAGTAACTATTCTTCATTACCACTTGCATTTCCACTTCTTTACCACTTGTATTTCCACTACCTTGATCAATTCTTTACCACTTTTTAAACTACACTTTTCCTAGTGTCATTTACCACTTGTATTTCCACACCCTTCACCCCTTTCTACCACTTTTTAACCACACATTCACTACTCTCCTTTGCCACTTGTATTTCCACACCCTTGACCACTTTCTACCACTTTTTAACCACACATTCACTACTCTCCTTTACCACTTGTATTTCCACACCCTTCACCACTTTTTAACCACACATTCACTACTCTCCTTTACCACTTGTATTTCCACACCCTTCACCACTTTTTAACCACACATTCACTACTCTCCTTTACCACTTGTATTTCCACACCCTTCACCACTTTTTCACCACGCATTTACCACTCCCTTTTACTACTTGCATTTCCACTTCACCACTTTGTAACCACACATTTTCTACTGTACTTTACCACTTGTATTTCCACACCCTTCACCCCTTTTAACTTTGCCTTTCTATGTATCTATTGTAACTATTGTAGAGTTCGCTACCTGCAAGTGGCACCGATGAGCGTGCCGCCCTTCGGTATTTTGTATAAGGTTTATTCCCCTAGACAGGTTGCCAACCAAGGATGACGAGTCCCATCCACCCAGAATTTTATAAGGTTGTCTCCCCTAGATGGGTTGCCGACCAAGGCTGACGAGTCCCATCCATCCGGTAGCTTATTCAAGATGTAAATGACGAAACAAAATGCTATAATAATTATTTTAAAAACATAAGAACACGGGATATCTGCATAATGTTAATTATCCACACGAAACAAATTTAAACATCAATCAACAAAACTGCAATAACTTATTCAAAATGTATATGACAAAATTGTCACAATGTTTATTTATATCATATTTGAATTCCTACTCTCACCCTCGTTATTCTTTTAAATATATATATATATATATATATATATATATATATATATATATATATATATATATATGCAATTCTACATTCAGGCGCTCGCCAAAGCTTTTAACTGCACAATGTCGTTGTTATAAAAGTAAATCATATAACATTACTTTATTGAATGTGTTGCTACTTCTTACAACAATATTATTCTGTCATTTGTGTATATCTACAATAACTATTTTGTCAGTTACTGACTGTGTATCCCATTTCGGCCTACCGGTATGTAGATCAAATAGTTTAATAGTTTTCATTTAGTGTGAACTATAGTTGAAAATAAAGTCAATGTTTGCCATAATTCTCATCGTGTGCTTTCCTAATTATGTTTTCTTGACATACTGTAGTTATATTTCCGTATTTATCCAAGTCTACGTTATTTGTATAATTACTATTAATATATTGTATTTATAGATTTATTATATATATATACGGTATATACCGATATATATATATATATATATATATATATATATATATATATATATATATATATTGTATTTATTTTCCTGGTAGGGATAGTCCATTTACGTACTTGCCTCCTTTCCCTACTTTCCATATATACCGCGCTGCATTTCCCCTGGTGCAGACTATATTTAGGTGTTGAATATTGTATCAGTGGCTTCCAATTTATGCTCTCTCTCTCTCTCTCTCTCTCTCTCTCTCTCTCTCTCTCTCTCTCTCTCTCTCTCTCTCTCTCTCTCTCTCTCTCTCTCTCTCTCTCTCTCTCTCTCTCGCCGAACTGCTCTACTAGTAGGAAGTAGGTCAAAACGGCCATAAACGGTAAATTATTATGTCCCGATGTACTGTACATTACTTAATTACTACAATGACTTAGTAATGAAATGCGTTGTACATTATGAGCACTTGGTGTTATTCTGATGCAGATACATAATTTTCCATTACATAACCAGATATTAGCTGGTGTGGGATTGAATTTATCGTCAACTGAACACAAACAGATTATATAGTGAAATGTTTGGTGTTAAGGGGAGACAGACCGTTTTTCTGGACCTCCTTCTCCCTAATGTTTAGCCCTACTAGTATTGAGATTACAAGACGTTCGGTCCATTTGTTTGGCGATCTTAACACCTTTCACCCAATTTCGTTGTCAATGTTAAGACCTTTCGTGCCATTTAGGTGTCGATTATTTCCTGGCGAGCGATAGCGAGCCTGCAATTTTAGGAGGAACCGGCTGGGACAGTTTCCTACCGAAAAATGTACAAATTTATCTTGAAGAGGGGTCTAGGGGGTGTTTTTCTAAGCTTGATGGAGGTCTAGGGAGCAAGCTAAAACAAATATATGAATAAATGAATTAATAGAGCAAACAAACGGCCAGTCTCCCCCTTAACTGGTAAACCTTTTCCGTGTGCTTCCCGTCCACCCGCCCCATTGTCTGACGACACAGCCTGTCTGGTTGTTCACTCCATCTCTCTTTAACATTACCTTAGCCGACGGGTCCACGGGTTATTGTACTCTTTAGCAACATTATTATTGAGAGTTGTTGATTTATTAATAAATAAATAAATACAAAATAAATAAATAAACAAATAAATAAATACAATATAATAAATAAACAAATAAATAAATACAATATAAATAAATAAACATATAAATAAATAAACAAATAAATAAATACAAAATAAATAAATAAACAAATAAATAATACAAAATAATAAATAAACATATGAATAAATAAACATATGAATAAATAAACATATAAATAAATAAACAAATAAATAAATACAAAATAAATAAATAAACAAATAAATAAATACAATATAATAAATAAACAAATAAATAAATACAATATAAATAAATAAACAAATAAATAAATACAAAATAAATAAATAAACAAATAAATAAATACAATATAATAAATAAATACCAAATAAATAAATACCAGATAAATAAATACCAGATAAATAAATACCAAATAAATAAATACCAGATAAATAAATACCAGATAAATAAATAAACAAATAAATAAAAAAACAAATATAAATAAAAATCCTCTTGAAGCTAAATTGGTGGACTTAGAAAAGTATCCCGGTTGAAGGCCGGCTTCTCTTGAACTGCAGTCTCGCTACCATTCGCTAGTAAAAAATCGACAAATCGCAAATATAATCTAGTGGAACGTCGTAGAGGACGCGTGCATGTGTACTTACTCTAGTTGTACTTACTCTAGTTGTATTGCGGGAGTGAGCATGCTCGTTATTTCCCGCCTCCTATATGCATAGGTGTTATATGTATCGTTGGAATGGTTGTGGATGTGTGTGTAGTCTGTATTTTTAGCCAATTGGCGACATCGGAAACGAAGGCTTAGGGTGGATCTGTATGGTACCATTCTCACTATAGACGGTACCGTCTCGCCCGAAGGCTTAGGTAGCCATCAGCTTAGGTGAACCATATGATACCCATCTCGCCTTGTACCATTTTTTGCCAACCCCAGATGGGACGTCACAACGTCGTCCACTTATTCCAGGTACCTATTTACAGCTAGGTGAACTGAGGCTAACACATGAAAGGAGACAAGCCCAATTTGTCTCCGCCCGGCCGGGGATTGAACCCCCGACCCCTCGTGTGTGAGACGAGAGCTCTACCTACTAGGCTACGGGCTGTGTGTGTATGAGGGTATGTTTGTGTGTGTGTGTGTGTATGAGGGTGTGTGGGGGGGGGGGGGAAGGGAGCTGCTTAATCTGGTACCCTTATACCATTTCTCTCTCTGCTTTGTCTCTGCGCCTGGCTCGCGGAAGAAATGGACACCTGGATGAGGATAAACGTCTTAACAGTTGGTTGAATGGGTCCGAATGGATACAAGCCAGAGAAAGAGAGAAAACGAGATAAAGATTAAAACGAAGCAGGTGACCCCCCCTTAACTTGCCCTCTGCCTTTATCTCTGCCTCATAATTCCCTGCTCACCCATCACCTTTGATCTCTTGCCTCCCCTACTATCCTGCTTCACCTACTCTCACCTTACCCTACTCTCCTCTGTCATGCTATTATAGCTTACTCTGTCTCACCTTCTGTGCTAGCCTTGTCTTCCACTTCCGTTATTGGGGTCCTCCCATCTATGCTAGAGTTAAGTACTGACCACCTCGTTTGTATCGTAAGGTCCGTGTGGTGAGTTGTATTTATGTAAATCTATGTACATAAATCACCCTCCCTCACCCCCCCCCCCCCCCCCCGTCTTCTACACCCTTCTTCGCCTTGCCTCGCCTATCTATCGACAACAAAAGCTCTGTTTATCGCTGACAAAAGCTGTGTCTACTACCGCGCTCTCCAAACTGACCACCTCGTTTGTATCGTAAGGTCCGTGTGGTGAGTGTATAGCTGTGTCTACTACCGCGCTCTCCAACCTCCCTCGACCCAGCTTGAATCAACAAAACTGGTCTGACCTTTCTCACCTTGGCTCTGTCCAACTCTCTCTCTCTCTCTCTCTCTCTCTCTCTCTCTCTCTCTCTCTCTCTCTCTCCCTCTCTCTCTCTGTGTTAATGATTTATATATAATTATATATCTGGACACAGAATTAGCCTTAATAATTTCACTGTGCATGGGGTACAGCTAGGCACTACATGGTTATATTGTAATTATATACAGCAAAATAGTATAATTATATTCGTAAGGTTCATAAATTCATATACGATTTTCTGAGGAGTACTTGTGTAAATAAACATTGATCAAAATTGGATTATAATACATTAAGGGGAGATGGTTCACTTTTTGGGCGATTTTTGCATGTATTCATTATTTTTTCTAGTTTCCTCCCTAGACCTCCATCAAATTAAAAAAAACATCCATTAGATCTTCCTTCTAGATTAATTTGTACATTTTTCGGTAGAAAAACCGGGTTCTTCCAACATTACAGGCTCACTGTCGTTCGCCAGAGAAAATATCGACACCTAAATAACACAAAAGGTCTAAATATTGACGAAGAAATGGGGTGAAAGGTCTTAAAATCGACTAACTAATGGGGCTAAACATGAAGAAAAAAGTGGTCCAGAAAACCGGCACATCCCCCCTTAAATAGGGATATGTGTTACTGGTTTAAAAACTATTGATCGTTACTTATTTTTCTAATGTTTTAAAATATATATTGATATGAATATTTGTCCTTTAATTTATGTCGGGTCACTAAGAAATCAAGTATATTTAAAACTCCACCCAAAGTCAATATGAAACTCGCATATCCAAAGTATCTTCAGTTTGCTTGATAGTATTCGTTAACATACTTGGAAGCAAGGAAAACTTACAAATGTTAAGAAATGTATCCATATCATAATTCATCTTGCATTGAACCAGCGATGCAGGATAAAACTACTCCACGGTACCAACATCAAATAACAGTAAATTATATTCAACTAAAAGTATACATTTACGAGGTAGAATATACTCTAGGGGAAATATCGCCTTAAGTAACTTTATGGGTGTTATGGTTAAGTTATGAGGTGCATCCTCTCAACCCACGTATGTGCAAATGGCCACATACTCACATGCGCACACACTTGCAAATACATAGGATAATATAATATTTATATACATTGACATTCAACACTGATATGATTTATGTTCTTTACTATTATCTAAGTCTTACAGAAACACACACACACACACACATATATACCTACACACACACACTTTATATATATATATATATATATATATATATCTTTGCCTCAGTTTTACAGACACACACACCATTATAGCCGTAAAGATTATCTATATATCTATCTATCTCTATCTCTCACACTATTAATATCTCGGTATCCATATAGCACCAAATGTTCCCACTAAAGCACATTCAATCTTCTGTCCATACTTCAACGCAACTCAAATAACCAAAGTTTCAAATACATCCACAACAGCCTTGCACAATTCTGAACCCCTTGGCCCAATATCCCGATAAAGTCTACGGTGTCAGCTTGCCGCATTTCATTTACTTTAAGGGAGGGTCACCTGCCTTTTGTATCTCCTTTTCTCTAGCTTGTATCCATTCGGCCCCATTCAGCTTACTATTTTAAGAAGTTTATCCCCATCCAGGTGTCGATTTTTTTCTGGGGAGCAATAGCGAGCCAGCATTGTATGGAGAAATCCGGCTTTGCCGGAAAAAAATGTCTATCGAAAAATGTACAAATTTAGCTTGCTGCCTAAACAATAAATATATATATGCTGGCTCGCTAACGTTCGCCAGGAAAATAATGACACCTGGATGGGGGTAAATGTTTTAAAACAGTAGGCTGAATCGGGCTGAATGGGGCTGAATGGATATAAGCCAATGATAGAGGGAGAGAAAGAGAAAAAAAGGCGAGGTAGGCTCCCTTAAGATGGTTCTGATCCTGCAGATATTACAGAGGAGAATTGAACTAGGCCTATATATAATTCATTAATTATAATCGATATATTTCAACTACTGTATATATTAAACATAATGATTACATGCCACCCTGAGCTATGGGGTATGTGCCCGAGTATATACATACATATTTATTCGATGTTCATGTTATGTATTGTACTATTTAATAATCATATCAATGTATTTAGTCTTGCTATAATAAACTTTTACTATTGCGATCTTGATTATACAGTATTCTAAATGGGAAATGTTCACTGATTGTTCACTTGTTACATCTCACTTCCATCATGATTATAGTTTCTGCCATCCTACTGATGTTCATATGCCATATTAATAATCTCAGTAGCTTACGCTCACTTACCTTACCGTTGTACTTCACTCAATTGTGTTTCACCAAGACCATTCAATAACACTCACCTGCGAAACAAAGACAAAACATTTATTAGTAATTATATCATATTAATTCTCTCTCTCTCTCTCTCTCTCTCTCTCTCTCTCTCTCTCTCTCTCTCTCTGGGTTTGCGTGCGAAAACACTGTTTACATATATTTTCATAAATAATATATCTTAGTATCGACTTGCTCTCTCTTACCTTCTTGTAAATTACACTGCCTGTTAGTCTTTATTGTTAACCTCTCTCTCTCTCTCTCTCTTTCTCTCTCTCTCTCTCTCTCTCTCTCTCTCTCTCTCTCTCTCTCTCTCTCTCTCTCTCTCTCTCTCTCTCTCTCTCTCTCTCTCTCTCTCTCTCTCTCTCTCTCTCTCTCTCTCTCTCTCTCTCTCTCGTTCATTACTCATCCTCCCATCAGCTTCGTCACAACCCACGTTTAGTTCCACTCCATAATTTACTGGCCGTCGTTAAGGCACCTCGTCTATAACACTCACCACGTCAACCCACCGGGCTGTTTACCAGACCCATACAATATATATATATATATATATATATATACCGGTATATATATATAACAAATAATCCAATATACTTAATTAACAATAGTACATAGCAAAGGAATAAAAAGTGCTAATACACTTAGCATGACAGCTTTGCATGTCACAAAGAGCAGGTTGGAAAACATGCAGTGATACAGTCTAACACTCCTTTCTACTTTTCCTCTACTTAACATTCACTCACTCTCTCACACATACACATTGCCACTAAGTTCTAACCTGGTACGTTTTATTACTTTTAATATTGCATAGGATGTTTTGTTTCAAGTTAGCTTTTCATCAGCATATCATCAAACGTGTAAATAGATATATTTATATGTTTTAAGTTCTTGATTTTCATTTAAATGTCAAATTCACTTTCATGTTTTCCTCTCCAGTCCATTTCTATTCCCTAATTACCAATTCTCTCCACTCCTCTCAACTCAATCGTTCTCTATTTCTCTATTCCCTTTGTACCTCCCTACTCCCTCTTGCCTTGTCTTTCTTCCCCACTTCTCTACCACCTCCCTGTATTATTCCAGTCTTTATTTCTCAAATCCCTATCACCTTATTCCACATTTCTCTTCTCATTCGTTAGCTCACGCCATATCTTCGATGTTTTCCTTTCTCTCTCTCTCTCTCTCTCTCTCTTATACTATCCAACCTCTCCTATCCATCCTACCACCTCTTTAGCCTCCCACCCCACCTCCCTCCATCCTTTTTTCCCCTCACCTTTACCTCTCTTAACCCTCCACTTCACCTCTTGAGCAACCCAACCCTCCCTCCCCACCCCTCTCCAAACCTTTTCCCCTCTCCTCTCTTATACCTCCTACCACCTCTTTAACATCCCACCTCACCTCCCCACCTCCCTTATCCCTCCCACCTCACTCCAGCCTTTTCCCCTCTCCTCTCTTATAACTTCTACCACCTCTTTAACCTCCCACCTCACCTCCCACCTCTCTCCACCCTTTTTCCCTCACCTCCCTTATCCCTCCCACCACTTCTGTAACCCCTACACCCCTCCCTCCCCACCTCTCACCAACTTCACCACCCCACACCTTTTATCCCTCCCACCACTTCTTTAACCCTTACACCCCTCCCTCCCCACCTCTCATCAACTACACCACCCTACACCTTTTATCCCACCACCTCCCAGCCCTCCCTCCCTCGCCTGCCCGTTTCCCTGTGAGTGTAAGCGTTGTAAAGAGACTGGAGTAACACAGGCAGACACGCACCTCACGACATACACCACTTGATTGCTCTTATTTTATTGATGGGGCCGTAGCTATTTTTACTTGTCGACCCAAATGGCGATAGGAAGGTCGGCTTTAAAATATATACAGATGAAAGAGAATAATAAATAAATCACAATTGGTATCCTTAAGGGGGGGGGGGGGTCACCTGTTTTTTTTTTATCTTTCTCTCCTTTTCTCTCTTTTTCTGGCTTGTATCCATTAGGCCCCATTCAGCCTACTGTTTTAAGACGTCTATCTCCATCCAGGTGTCGATTTCTTCCTGGCGAGCGATAGCGAGCCAGCATTGTATGGAAAAGTCCGCATTTTTCTATCGAAAAATTTACAAATTTAGCTTGCTGTCAAAACATAATATATATATATACTGTATATATATATATATATATGCTGGTTCGCTACCGCTCGCCAGGAAAATATTGACACCTGGATGGGGGTAAACGTCTTAAAACAGTAGGCTGAATGGGGCAGAATGGATACAAGCCAAAGAAAGAGAGAGAAGGAGAGAAGAAAAAGCAGGTGACCCCCCCTTAACAAAACCGTCACCATCACTATTATTGTTGTCACCAATGCAACAATATACAAATGGAAGAGGATAATATAAGTAAATGGAAGAGGATAATATAAGTAAATGGAAGAGGATAATATAAGTAAATGGAAGAGGATAATATAAGTAAATGGAAGACGATAATATAAGTAAATGGAAGAGGATAATATAAGTAAATGGAAGAGGATAATATAAGTAAATGGAAGAGGATAATATAAGTAATGGAAGAGGATAATATAAGTAAATGGAAGAGGATAATATAAGTAAATGGAAGAGGATAATATAAGTAAATGGAAGAGGATAATATAAGTAAATGGAAGAGGATAATATAAGTAAATGGAAGAGGATAATATAAGTAAATGGAAGAGGATAATATAAGTAAATGGAAGAGGTTAATATAAGTAAATGGAAGAGGATAATATAAGTAAATGGAAGAGGATAATATAAGTAAATGGAAGAGGATAATATAAGTAAATGGAAGAGGATAATATAAGTAAATGGAAGAGGATAATATAAGTAAATGGAAGAGGATAATATAAGTAAATGGAAGAGGATAATATAAGTAAATGGAAGAGGATAATATAAGTAAATGGAAGAGGATAATATAAGTAAATGGAAGAGGATAATATAAGTAAATGGAAGAGGATAATATAAGTAAATGGAAGAGGATAATATAAGTAAATGGAAGAGGATAATATAAGTAAATCACAATTCATATCCCGAACAAAACTGTCATCCTCACTACTATTGTCGCCGACAATGCATTGTATATCCAACGACATAATAAACACATACGAGAACACATGCACGTCAAAAACGTTACTAAATTCTAGATACATACACTATGCATACTTGAATACACTTACTGTAAGTTAATTGGATCACACACACACCATTATGAATAAATAAATAAATACATAATACAATATCAGTATATATATATATATATATATATATATATATATATATATATATATATATATATATATATATATATATATATATATATATATATATATATATATATATATATATATATATATACGGTACTGTATATACAGTATATATAGTATATACTGTATATACTCACAAAAGCCACACTACTCAAACATAAGGTGTAAGATTCACATTCAAGTGTTCTAACTACACACACACACACACACACGGAAGCCTCCGACAATACAGAAACAAATCCGCTATTTCCGCCGAACGATAACAATACAAAGTAAAAGCGCTATTCCCCCCCTTCCCCCCCTCTCTCTCTCTCTCTCTCTCTCTCTCTCTCTCTCTCTCTCTCTCTCTCTCTCTCTCTCTCTCTCTCTCTCTCTTTCTCTCTTTCTCTTAACGTAATATAGAGGAAAAAACATTAACTTTATTTACCGAGTATATTAAGAACTAATTTCTTTCTGAAGGAGAAATATATAAAAATCCCTTATAAAGGAAGTAGGCTAATAGCGTTAGTATTATTATTTGTTTTATGTGAGTGAGGGCGACAAAAGGCAGAACTGCCTGTAGCGAGTGCCTCCCCCAGAGTTGAAAGAGTGACAGGGCCAAAATCAAAGGACGTTCGAGCCAAAATGCATGGACACACGGAGCTTGAATTTCTTTAGTCATAAGACTGATTCTGGGAGAGAGTTCCTCACAGATCCATTAATCTGAAAGGGGTTTAAAATTAACTGTAATTGCACTCCTATTAATCACAATTATATTTCTTTCAATGACAGTAATAACAAATAAACGACTCATATATTACATTTGCTATACTTTCATTAGATTAACACCAAAACTTTTCAGCGGCATTAGGCTAAAATGTGTCTTATTCACCATATAACATTATTTAGCTAAACAATAAACTCCTCTCAATTAAGACTGGTAAATTCATATTCAGTTTATTGTTGCTAACTAAACGCGACTTTACACAACTCAAGATTAATCACTAGTAATGAAAGGAGCAAAATATATCTGAATTAAACCATAACTTCCCCACAGCCCTCCTAAATAAAATAAAATCGCCTAATAATAGCCATAATATATGAGTCACCGTACTGAAATATAAGCTACCCATTGGTTTGTAAATTTCTGCATATTGTAAGTCGCATTTCTGTATACTTAAATAGCTTAAATAACATAAAACTATCTGAAAGTCATTAAATTGTTATGTCATAGTTTCTAAATATAAACATAATGTGTGTATGCAGATATAGTGGCCACAAGACGAAATATGTGTTTATTGCCAGACCCAACAGTTTGGAATAGGTTTGAGTGGAATCTCTGGTGACACGAATGTAAACACATATTTCGCTGTGTGGTGAAAATGTATCGTTAGTGATATTCACGGAGCTGTCATTATCAACGGATTTTCAGTGTAGTCGTAGATTTGCCAAAATATATGTAATAAGTTATATAATAACTTTACAATTACAGTATTTAGATGTTGTAAATACCCAACTGTAAACTTGTCTACCTCCTTTTTACTCATGTTGGCTACTATTAGACGATTTTATTCAGATTAGGAAGGGCGTGGATCAATTGAAAAGCTACAGACTATCTCGATTAATCCTTTTAGCTACCATATATCCCTCCTAAGCTACATCTAATCGCATAAATGTAGCTGAAATCAAATACAAAAGGCGTCACCGGTATAGAAGGGGTTAAATCCTGAGTTTCCCACGGCAATATAAAACCCATTTTCTCTAATCTAGAATAAAATACCCTGGAATTACGAGCTCTAACTTTCCCTGTAACAAAGGAGGGAGAGAGAGAGAGAAAGAGAGTCAATACGCTTTTCCCTGGTATTTCCGCATGAGAAGCTTCTCAGTTAAAATGAACGGATATTCATACATTTTGTCACAGTATATATATCTTTCTAAACTCCAGGTTTCATATATATTTCACTGAACTTTTATTAAACACACTGACGCCTTTTTCGAGAACTGCATTCTCTGTAATTCAAAATTATACCTTTATAAACATTCAGCCACTTGTAATTATCAACTTCATTCGAGTTTTTAAAACAATCATAAATGTTAATATAATTGACGATTTTAATGACTTTACGATATGGGCTTCATGAATTCCGATGCTGAATATTCAATTGCGTTTAATTTTAGAAACCCAAAGATATAGCTTAACCCAATACCGGTATACACGTGGTACTGTCAACTACTTTACTAATTAAATTCATAATTTGTTCTTGATATAATTGAAGTTTTCGATTTAATAAGAATACACAACAAACCCATATAGGAATACCGTAATAAATGGTGGATAATATCGACAAAAGGAACTGATCACTCACCAACTACAATGAGTAATATCCATCTTTAAATAAAACGATTACCCTACGAAAACTTAGTATATTATAAATGCTTACGGATATATAACAAAATATTAATAAAACAGGAAACAGCAAATGCACCGCGTAAATTCTATATAATATTATCATAAATAATGGCTGAAGAACGACAACAAACTGGAACCCGGAAATGAAGGACTGTACAAATACTTGAAAATCACTCGGTATGAAATTGTTGAATAAAATGTTGGCAACAATTCCACCCGGATTTCAGCTTATTAAAAAATAACCAATTAATTATGCTGCCCAGAAGTTATTTGACTTTGAGGTTGCAGTAAAAAGAAAACAAATGCGTCAGTTTAAATAAATTGTTCAACCCATTAAAACCCCTTCTGTACCGGTGTCGTCCTTTTAAGGGGAAGTATTTAGTTTGTTCCCTAGACCTCCAACAAGCTTAAATTACACCCCCTTGAGTCCCTTTCAAGATAAATTTGTACATTTTTCGGTAGAAAAATGTCCCGGCCGAAGGCCGGTTCCTCTTAAATTACAGGCTCGCTATCGCTCGCCAGGATAAAATCGATACCTGAATGGCACGAAAGGTCTTAATATGGAGTGAAAGTTCTTAAAATCGCTAAACTAATGGGGCAAACGTTTTATAATATCAAAAGCAATGGGGCTAAACATGAGGGAGAAAGGGGTCAAGAAAAAAATCCCTCAAGTGGAGATCTCCCCTTAACTTTAGTGTGGCTACTATTAGACGATACTATTCAGCTTATAAACGACCTCTAGCAATTAACAGGCTTGGAACTATCTCACTTAACCTATTTTACTGCCACGGATCCTTCTTAAACTGCACAAAACCGTCTAAATTTGGCTAGAATAAAAATCACAAAGACGTCACCCGTACGGAAGGGGTTAACTCAAATTAGTCGACGTATGAAGAAAAAAAACGTAAGAGATCTATTGACGACGATGAACAAAATAATAGCAGTTAAATTGTTCTTTCTAAATACGAATTACCGTCTAAATATACATCAACAGACATAATTATTACACACTAATACAAATAATAACAAATATATAGAAGGCTATCATGCGAGAGAGAGAGAGAGAGAGAGAGAGAGAGAGAGAGAGAGAGAGAGAGAGAGAGAGAGAGAGTGTGTGTGTGTGTGTGTGTGTGTGTGTGTGTGTGAAAGCACGATCTACAGTCAAAAGTCTCCGCAGGAAGAGAACGCCCAACAGACAGACCCACGCAGATAGGTAACAAACAGACAAACAAATCCCCCCCCCCCCCCCCCCGTCAGTTAATCCCGTGATAATCCTACATTTGAAGCGGCCGGGGATTTAAACTGTCACGGGGGCAACATACATCTCCGGTAACAATGAGCTGTGATTAGGTCATTAGCTCGAAAATATATACGTTACCTTAAGGGGAGGTTTTTAGTTTGTTCCCTATATTTCCATCAAACTTACGATTACACCCCCTAGACCCCCTTTCAAGATAAATTTGTACATTTTTCGGTAGAAAAATGTCCCGGCCGAAGGCCGATTCCTCTTACATTACAGGCTCGCTATCGCTCGCCAGGAAACAATCGACACCTAATTGGCAGGAAAGGTCTTAAAATTGACAGAAATGGGGCGAAAGTTCTTAAGATCGTCAAACTAATGGGGCGAAAGTCTTAAAATCTCAAAAGCAATGGGGCTAAACTTGAGGGCGAAAGGGATCAAGGAAAAAATACCTCAAGTGGAAATCTCCCCTCAATCGTCTCAGTCCCGTGGTTTATTAACACGTGCATTCATTCTGTGTGTCAATGAAGCCACTTGGTGGAGCCCGAGAACGTTCAGTCTTCTACTGTACTTGCTCACTTCTCAGCTTGTTCTTCCTCTGTCCAATTACTCTTCTTTTCTATTTTATTCCAGCCATCTGGTCTGGTCTGTCGTGAAGAAAGGACTGGATTTATCGCAAAGAGGCTCCACTTCCTGACGTTATTCTTGACTTACAGGGTGCTGGTTTAAGGGGAGATTTCCACTTGAGGGACTTTTTTCTTGACCCCTTTCTCCCTCATGTCTAACCCCATTGCTTTTGAGATTTTAAGACGTTTGCCCCATTAGTTTGGTGATTTTTAAGAATTTCCGACCCATTCTGTCAATTTTAAGACCTTTCGTGCCATTTAGGTGTCGATTTTATCCTGGCGAGCGATAGCGAGCCTGTAATTTAAGAGTAATCGGCCTTCGGCCGGGACATTTTTCTACCGAAAAATTTACAAATTTATCTTGAAAGAGGGTCTAGGGAGTGTAATTTTAAGCTTGATGGAAGTCTAGGGAGGAAACTAAACACCTCCCCTTAATAATACAATAGGGTTGATAGCCTCTTGACTTACAGTGTGCTGGCTTAATAATACAATAGGGTTGATAGCCTCTTGACTTACAGTGTGCTGGCTTAATAATACAATAGGGTTGATAGCCTCTTGACTTACAGTGTGCTGGCTTAATAATACAATAGGGTTGATAGCCTCTTGACTTACAGTGTGCTGGCTTAATAATACAATAGGGTTGATAGCCTCTTGACTTACAGTGTGCTGGCTTAATAATACAATAGGGTTGATAGCCTCTTGACTTACAGTGTGCTGGCTTAATAATACAATAGGGTTGATAGCCTCTTGACTTACAGTGTGCTGGCTTAATAATACAATAGGGTTGATAGCCTCTTGACTTACAGTGTGCTGGCTTAATAATACAATAGGGTTGATAGCCTCTTGACTTACAGTGTGCTGGCTTAATAATACAATAGGGTTGATAGCCTCTTGACTTACAGTGTGCTGGCTTAATATACAATAGGGTTGATAGCCTCTTGACTTACAGTGTGCTGGCTTAATAATACAATAGGGTTGATAGCCTCTTGACTTACAGTGTGCTGGCTTAATAATACAATAGGGTTGATAGCCTCTTGACTTACAGTGTGCTGGCTTAATAATACAATAGGGTTGATAGCCTCTTGACTTACAGTGTGCTGGCTTAATAATACAATAGGGTTGATAGCCTCTTGACTTACAGTGTGCTGGCTTAATAATACAATAGGGTTGATAGCCTCTGAAGTTCTATTTTAACTAACTAACTGTCGTGAAGGTAAACTACATTTGTCTTTTATACTTTCAGTCCAGTGATTTATTTGGTAGTTCATTCATTCTGCCATAATGGTAAAATAAATGTTTCTATTATCCTCTCAGTCCCGTGGTATATTTATTAGTGCAATCATTATGTCGTGAAGGTATAATAAACGTTTAATTATGTCGTGAAGGTATAATAAACGTTTAATTTATACTCTCAGTATCGAGGTTTATTACTAGGTGCATTTGTTCTGCCATAATGGTAAAATAAACGTTCCTCTTCTAATCTCAGTCCCGTGGTATATTAATTAGTGCATTAATTATGTCGTGAAGGTATAATAAACTTTAATTTTACACTCTTAGTCCCTTGGTTTATAAATAAGTTCATTAATTATCTTGTGATGGCATAATAAACGTTTATTTTAATGTTCTTGGTGTATTCTCGCGGTTTATTCCCTATATACCTTCAGTAGTGAGTTTCCCCTTTACGTCCATGCTAAACAAAATATATGTTTTTCTAATAATGTTTTTTTTTCTTTAAGTAACTGTAATACGATAAACACCTGAGCACATTAAAGTTTCTTCACAATAGACGTATACACTGTATATCATGACCTAAGTGAAGCGGGTTAATTATGTTTAAAATAGATACAACGAAGATGGAGGCTTCTTTCTTTTAATGTTCATTTTAATAGTCTGTTGTGAGGAGCACCTGAGTAGATAATGAGTAACGATTATGTCGTTAAGTGCGCAATAAACGCTGGCATTTATGTTCAGTCTCGTCCTTTATTGATAGCTTATTTAATTAGTGTACTCCCTCTCAGATCACACACACACACACACACACATTAACAATTATATTATACAGTAAAGCGGTTAACGTATTTCCCTTATAAATGGATCGAGACAGAAACGTTCAAAATAACAAAGAGGGGTGATTATGCCATTACCTCCGAATAACCATTCATATTACGTTCTCATAAATCTCCACGTTCGCTACCAACACGGTTTACTAAAAAAAAAAAAAAAAAAGTAAAAACCATTCCTTCACTGAAATAGATTGTTGAAAGAAGCCTTTTTCTAGACAATTATGTCATTATGTCATTACGGGCAGGGAAAACACTGATTATGTCATTACGGGCAGGGAAAACACTGATTATGTCATTACGGGCAGGGAAAACACTGATTATGTCATTACGGGCAGGGAAAACACTGATTATGTCATTACGGGCAGGGAAAACACTGATTATGTCATTACGGGCAGGGAAAACACTGATTATGTCATTACGGGCAGGGAAAACACTGATTATGTCGGGCAGGGAAAACACTGATTATGTCATTACGGGCAGGGAAAATACTGATTATGTCATTACGGGCAGGGAAAACACTGATTATGTCATTACGGGCAGGGAAAACACTGATTATGTCATTACGGGCAGGGAAAACACTGATTATGTCATTACGGGCAGGGAAAACACTGATTATGTCATTACGGGCAGGGAAAATACTGATTATGTCATTACGGGCAGGGAAAACACTGATTATGTCATTACGGGCAGGGAAAACACTGATTTATATTCGCACTCTTATACCTTAAGGGGGGTCACCGGCTTTTTTTTTTAAATCTTTCTCTCCTTTTCTATCTTTCCCTGGCTTGTATCCATTCGGCCCCATTCAGCCAACTGTTTTAAGACATTTATTCCCATCCAGGTGTCGATTTCTTCCTGGCGAGCAATAGCGAGCCAGCATTGTATGGAGAAATCCGGCTTCGCCGGAGAATTTGTTCTATCGAAAAATTTACAAATTTATCTTGCTGTCAAAACAAAAATATATATATGCTGGCTCGCTACCGCTCGCCAGGAAAATATTGCCACCTGGATGGGGGTAAGCGTCTTAAAACAGTAGGCTGAATGGGGCCGAATGGATGCAAGCCAAAGAGAGAGGGAGAGAAAGATAAAAAAAAAAAAAGCGAGGTGGGCTCCCTTAATAAAGTTAGCACACTTTATCCGGACCGGATATTTCAACTTGAGGGTTTCTTTTTGTGGCCGAGTTGAATTATGATCTATCATTCTATATTTATGGCAGTAATGTTTTAACCCTTTCAAGCTCCAATACGCGTTTCTGTTCTGTTTCTGGCTACTATTAGACGATTGTATTCAGATTAGTAACGGTATATGGAAGGTTAAGGGTTGATTGAGATAGTATTTACCCTTCTAATACACATATATACTTCCTAAGCTGCATAAAATCGTCTAATGACAGCCAAAATAAACTGCTAAAACGCGTCAGAGCCTCATCAAAGGGTTAACAGACTATACTTTGGTAGACAAGAGAGAGAGAGAGAACACTGGACGAGGATAATGTCATCAGCGGCATTATACAACCTTGACTTTGATGTTGGTGTCCCGTTGGTTTATTAAACACCAGGTTCATTATCAAAGATACCAGGATAAAAACGCATCCTTCACTTTTTAAAAATATTGACATCTTAAAGTTAGAAGCATTAAGGGGAGATGGTTAACTTTTTGGGCGATTTTTGTATGTATCCGTTATTTTACTAGTTTCCTCCCTAGACCTCCATCAAATTAAAAAAAAAAAAAACATCCATTAGATCCCCCTTCTAGATTAATTTGTAAATTTTTCGGTAGAAAATTTTCCCGGCCGAAGGCCGGTTCTTCCAACATTACAGGCTCACTATCGTTCGCCAGGGAATAAATCGACACCTAAATAGCACGAAAGGTCTAAATATTGACGAAGAAATGGGGCGAAAGGTCTTAAAATCGCCGCACTAATGGGCCAAACGTCTTATAATTTCAAAACTAGTGGGGCTAAACATGAGGGAGAAAGTGGTCCAGAAAACCGGCCCATTCCCCCTTAAGGAGGAGCGTGAGAGAGGACATTGGTGAGTCATTTTTGTCAATGAGTATGAAGGAGACAAAAGGCAGGTTGACTGTACGAGACTCTACCTCAAAGCCACAAGAGTGACAGACAGCCAAATTCAAGGGACGTTTATAAATGCCTGGACACACGAAGTTTAAAAGTTTAAGCCATAGGATGGAGGGAAGATTGATTGAGGAGAGTACTTGATGAGTAAAGGAAAGACTGAGAAAACTATTTAACTAAACTCTCCCAATAATAGTAAATAATAATATGAATAAATAAAACACATATGTTCCTTTAAAATCACCGCGATCTCTTCGCACATTAGGAGTGATTATCTTTCAACTTAAGGGAGTAGTACTCGTTTTTTATGGACTCCCTTCTCCCTCATGTTTAGCATATTAGTTTTGAAGTTTTAAGACGTTCGTTCCGTTAGTTTGGCGATTTTGAGACCTTTTGCCTCATTTTTTTGTCAATATTAAAACAAATCGTGCCCTCTAGGTGTCGATTTTTTTCCTAGAGAGCGATAGCGAGCCTCTAATTTTAGAAGGAAGCGGCCTTCGGCCAGGAAATTTTTCTACCGAAAAATTTACAAATTTATCTTGAAAGGGGGTCTACGGTGTGTTTATTTAAGCTTGATGGAGGTCTAGCGAGGAAACTCAAAAATAATATAATTAAATATATAGATAAAAAACCAACCACTACCCCCTTAAAAATACATTACATTTAACCCCTTGAGGATTATGACGCAGTATATTTTGGCTATCATGAAAACGATTGTATTCAGGTGACGAAGGACCTGTTGGAAGAGGCATAACTGAATTGGTTTGGAGCAATTAGAGAACCTTCCGAAACTGCCAATAATGTTCTAATGATCGCCCGAATAAAGGTTCGACTTGCGTCATAATCCTCAAAGGGTTAATTAACAACGTTCTGGCTTGTTTCACTTTGATACACTTAAGGGGGTACTACTTGTTTTTATGGACTCCCTTCTCCCTCATGTTTATTAGCATATTAGTTTTGAGGTTTTAAGACGTTCGATCCGTTACTTTGGCGATTTAGAGACCTTCCACCCCATTTCTCTCTCAATATCAAGACCTTTCGTGCCATTTAGGTGTCGATTTTTTCCTGGCAAGCGACAGCGAGTCTGTAATCTTAGACGGAACCGGCCTTTGGCGTGGACATTTTTCTACCGAAAATGTACAAATTTATCTTGAAAGGGGGTCTAGGGGATGTTTTTCTAAGCTTGATGTAGGTCTAGCGAGGAAACTAAACAAATAAATAAATAAATATGTAGACCAAAAACCAAAGGCGTGCTGATGCAAAAGAGGTTAGGAATGTGCTTATAATACCCCCCCCCCCCCCCCCCACCCCTCCATAAAGCTTCCCATTATATAGCCATCAGATTAAGTACACACCATCACCACTAACAACACCCACTCTCGCATTACCTCCCTCTGTATCATCACACTTTATACCACCCACGTTCATTAAGGGGAGGTTTTTAGTGTGTTTCCTAGACTTCCATCAACCTTGAAATTACACCCCCTTGACCCCCTTTCAAGATAAATTTGTACATTTTTCGGTAGAAAAATTTCCCGGCCGAAGGCCGGTTCCTCTTAAATTACAGGCTCGCTATCGCTCGCCAGGATAAAATCGACACCTGAATGGCACGAAAGGTCTTAATATGGGGTGAAAGTTCCTAAAATCGCTAAACTAATGGGGCGAACGTTTTATAATATCAAAAGCAATGGGGCTAAACATGAGGGAGAAAGGGGTCAAGAAAAAAATCCCTCACGTGGAAATCTCCCCTTAAGTCTTGGGGGTCCTGTCCTCCTCATTTTCATCTTGCCCAGTATATATTCGATAGATGGATATTTATCGTGGTCTTGGTGTTTTTAATTATATTTGGGGGATTATCGGTGTTAAGAACGATGTTAAACAAATAATAACAGTAATAATATGAATCAGATCTGCCACCGTCCTCTCTCTCTCTCTCTCTCTCTCTCTCTCTCTCTCTCTCTCTCTCTCTCTCTCTCTCTCTCTCTCTGTTTGACATTTTTCTACCGAAAAATGTACAAATTTATCTTGAAAGGGGGTCAAGGGGGTGTAATTTCAAGCTTGATGGAAGTCTAGGAAACACACGAAAACCTCCCCTTCTTCATGTCCTATCCATTCTCATATGCACAACATAGCTATCCGTACTATCGTCCCATGTTTGTTTTCGTTTGTTTACATTGATAAGAAGATTGACATAAACATACATACACATTCATAATAAACAATAATAATTAATAAATGTATATAATCAATAATACAAATCAATGCACACACACATCAATAATACAAATCAATGCACACACACACATCAATAATACAAATCAATGCACACACACATCAATAATACAAATCAATGCACACACACATCAATAATACAAATCAATGCACGCACACACATCAATATACAATCATGCAAATCAAAATCAATGCACACACACATCAATAATACAAATCAATGCACACACACACATCAAATCAATACACACACACATCAATAATACAAATCAATGCACACACACACAAATAATACAAATCAATGCACACACACATAATAATACAAATCAATGCACACACACATCAATAATACAAATCAATGCACACACACACATCAATAATACAAATCAATGCACACACACACATCAATAATACAAATCAATGCACACACACACATCAATAATACAAATCAATGCACACACACACATCAATAATACAAATCAATGCACACACACATCAATAATACAAATCAATGCACACACACATCAATAATACAAATCAATGCACGCACACACATCAATAATACAAATCAATGCACACACACATCAATAATACAAATCAATGCACACACACATCAATAATACAAATCAATGCACACACACACACATCAATAATACAAATCAATACACACACACATCAATAATACAAATCAATGCACACACACACATCAATAATACAAATCAATGCACACACACATCAATAATACAAATCAATGCACACACACACATCAATAATACAAATCAATGCACACACACACATCAATAATACAAATCAATGCACACACACACATCAATAATACAAAATCTCCACATAAGCCGAAATCCGATACACAGACACTCGTTCACTTATTGGATAGCTCACTCACGTCCCTTCCTCCAATCATCCCTTCTATCCCTCTCCCCATGTTAAGGGGAGGTATTTAGTTTGTTCCCTAGACTTCCATCAAGCTTAAAATTACACCCCCTTGAGTCCCTTTCAAGATAAATTTGTACATTTTTCGGTAGAAAAATGTCCCGGCCGAAGGCCGTTGCCTCTTATATTGCAGGCTTGCTATCGCTCGCCAGGATAAAATCGACACCTAAATGGCACGAAAGGTCTTAAAATTGACATAAATGGGGCAAAAGTTCTTAAAATCATCAAACTAATGGGGCGAACGTCTTAAAATCTCAAAAGCAATGGGGCTAAACATGAAGGAAAAAAGGGGCCCCAAAAAAATCCCTCGAGTGGAAATATCCCCTTAAGGCGGTGTCACACGAGCGATTTTTCCGTCAATTTTTACGGGCAATTGTTGTCTGGCAGCTTGAAAATGTATAAGTTCCATAAGAAATAGACTAGCTAACATAATCTACCTTCGATTTAGTTTCCGATGCCCGAGCGCAAGAACCTCAAAACAGCAGTACGAGACAACAACTGGCGCGGCGAAAATTGCCAGAAAATGCGCTCGTGTGACACCGCCTTTATTGTAGTAACTTATTGTATATCTTTCCTCTTTATCATAATCACTTAGTATCTATGGGTGGTATTCTTAAGGGGAAGTTTTTAGTTGATTCCCTAGACTTCCATCAAGCTTAAAATTACTCCCCCTTGACCCCCTTTCAAGATAAATTTGTACATTTTTCGGTAGAAAAATGTCCCGGCCGAAGGCCCCGGCCGAAGGCCGGTTCCCCTTAAATTACAGGCTCGCTATCGCTCGCCAGGAAAAAATCGGCACCTAAATGGCACGAATGGTCTTAAAATTGACAGAAATGGGGCTAGGGTTCTTAAAATCGCTAAAATAATGGGGCAGGCGTCTTTAAATCTCACAAGCAATGGGGCTAAGCATGAGGAAGAAAGAGGTTCAGAAAAAAATCCTCCAGGTGGAAATCTCCCCTTAAACAATGATTTCCCTTCGCAGCGCCTAGTATCGAACGAATATTTTGGGAATGAGTGTTGTTTACAGAGATTACACGGATTAGCACTCCTATTTCTCAAGCTAACGTAATTTGTCAAGTTATTTCGTCCATTAACGGCTCTGCGAAGGGAAACAAATGTTAAGAATACCGCTCTATATCCTTTCCAGTGTTCCCTGTCTTCTTGTAGTCATTCATATCCCTTCTTCCCCTTTATCATGCTATCCCTCTCCCTATTTTTATCGTGTTGTGCCCTCTGTTCCATATGCATCAGGTCTGTCTCCCTCACCCTGCCGATATCACGGAGAGGTGAACACGAGAGAGAGAGGGGAACAGGGATATATATAAATGCTACGGTCAGTGTACAGACAGATGAGTGAATGGATGGCTAACTGGTATAATAAGAGAAGTGATAAACTGGGTAATAGAAGGCGGTTGATGATAAAAGGGGATTGATGAAATAAAGGAAATATAAAATAAAGTATAATAACACGTGGATATAATTATAAATGCTCGCGACACTACGCACGGACGGTCAATGTAGAGTGAGATGGGAGAATGGCTAACTGCTGTAATAAGGGAAGTGATAATAAAAGGGGATGGATGTAATGATGAAAATATAAAATAAAGTATATTAATATGTGTACAGTATACAGTATATAGTAATGCTTTCCTGTATTGAATATTGTTCGCATGTGTGGGGAGGTTCCACCAATACTGTACTTCTTGAAAGAGTAAATTCCAAAGCATTTAGTCTCATAAACTCACTTCCTCTTACTAGTTCCGTACAATCTCTGTCTACACATCGCAATGTTGCATCTCTTTCACTCAACTAGGCATATCGCTATTATAATAATCAGTGTTCTTCAAAGCTCTCTCAGTGCATACCCCCCCCCCCCCTTGCTGCTAGTGCGAGGCACCCGCCTTTCAACACAGTCCCACTCCTAAACTGTCCAGCTCTCCAACCCAAGAATTAGCAGATTTTGTCTCGATTTCTTCTATTCAACAAGTGAACTCTGGAACTCTCTCCCTCAATCAAGCTTTCCTTCATCCTATGACTTAAACTGCTTTAAACTTCATGTGTCCAGGCATTTTTACCCCAACGTCCCTTGAATTAGGCCCTGTCACTCTTTCGGTTTTAGGGGAGACACAAGTTACAGGCAACCTGCCTTTTGTCTCCTTCATACATATAGGAAAAAAAAAAACACTACGCACGGCTGGTCAATGTAGAGAGATAGGGGAGAATGGCTAACTGCTGTAATAAGGGAAGTGATAAAAGTTGGAAATAGAAGTATACTGATGTAATAACAGTAAGATAATGATATGCAGATACACTGTATAACTACTTGCAGAACAACGCACGAGGATGTAGAAAGAGAGATGGAGGAATGGATAACTGCTGTGATAAGGGAAGTGATAAAGTGGGTAATAGAATGGTCAAAGGAAAGGGAGAGAGGGAGAGAGAGCGCTGAACAATATAACGATAATATTGATAGTAAAGTGCAATAACAGGCTGATATAACATAGGTACAGTACTGTAATTAAGTTCACCATAGAAGAAAAAAAAAATATATATACATACATACTGTAAATACAAATAATTAAATAGCCCCAACACACACGCTCAGCACAACAAATAATAAACACAATAAATAACAAACGTATGTAAATAACCTTAACACAAACACTCAACACAATATAACAAACACACACACGCTCAACACAATAAATAACACACATAAACAATATATCTAACACACACGCTCAACACAAATAACACACATAACAAATATATCTAACACACACGCTCAACACAAATAACACACATAACAAATATATCTAACACACACGTTCAACACAAATAACACACACAAATCAATATATCTAACACACACGTTCAACACAAATAACACACACAAATCAATATATCTAACACACACGTTCAACACAAATAACACACACAAATCAATATATCTAACACACACGTTCAACACAAATAACACACATAAATCAATATATCTAACACACACGATCAACACAAATAACACACACGCTCAACACAATAAATAACAAACATCATTAAATAACCGTAATACACACGCAACACAATAACAAACCTAATTAAATAGTCATAGCAAACACTATCTATCTATCTATCTATTTATATACTCAGGCCCAGTCCTCACTTTTACCGAATAGGGACAAAACAAATGCAGACACCAATGAACACACACAAGCAAAATACAAACTTACACGCCCAAACACAATATATAACAAACAAAATTTATATAACCGTAACAAACGCACTCAACACAATACCCCCCCCCCCCAAAAAAAAAAAATGCCCCCGCCAATTTTACCTCGTTAGCCCTGAAAAATGCACATTAAAAATTCATGGCACAAAATGTCACCATGAAGGCCCAGTCCAACTTCAAAGGTGGCGGTGGTATAGGTGACATAATTGTGTATGTGTGTGTGTGGAGAGAGAGAGAGAGAGAGAGAGAGAGAGAGAGAGAGAGAGAGAGAGAGAGAGAGAGAGAGAGAGAGAGAGAGAGAGAGATAATAGATAGATAGATAGATAGATAGATAGATAGAGAGAGAGAGAGAGAGAGAGAGAGAATATACTGTAGATCTGTATAATGTGTGCGGGCTTCACCTAGCTTTATCCTGGTGAATTTCATTAACAATAGTTACATCACCATCACCATCATCACCATCACTATCAGCTCTATTATCACCCTCGTCACCCATAACATCACCACCACCATCACCACCATAGCATCTCCATCATCACTACCATCATACCTCACATCACCACCATCACCATCAGCTCTATTATCACCCTCGTCACCCATAACATCACCACCACCATCACCACCATAGCATCTCCATCATCACTACCATCATACCTCACATCACCACCATCACCAGCACTATCAGCTCTATTATCACTCTCGTCACCCATAACATCACCACCATAGCATCTCCATCATCACTACCATCATACCTCACATCATCACCATCACCATCACTATCAGCTCTATTATCACTCTCGTCATCCATAACATCACCACCACCATCACCACCATAGCATCTCCATCATCACTACCATCATACCTCACATCACCATCATCACCATCACTATCAGCTCTATTATCACCCTCGTCACCCATAACATCACCACCACCATCACCACCATAGCATCTCCATCATCACTACCATCATACCTCACATCACCACCATTACCATCACTATCAGCTCTATTATCACCCTCGTCACCCATAACATCACCACCACCATCACCACCATAGCATCTCCATCATCACTACCATCATACCTCACATCACCACCACTATCAGCTATATTATCACCCTCGTCACCCATAACATCACCACCACCATCACCACCATAGCATCTCCATCATCACTACCATCATACCTCACATCACCACCATCACCATCACTATCAGCTCTATTATCACCCTCGTCACCCATAACATCACCATCACCACCATAGCATCTCCATCATCACTACCATCATACCTCACATCACTACCATCACCATCACTATCAGCTCTATTATCACCCTCGTCACCCATAACATCACCACCACCATCACCCCCCCCATCTCCATCATCACTACCATCATACCTCACATCACTACCATCACCATCACTATCAGCTCTATTATCACCCTCGTCACCCATAACATCACCACCACCATCACCACCATAGCATCTCCATCATCACTACCATCATACCTCACATCACTACCATCACCATCACTATCAGCTCTATTATCACCCTCGTCACCCATAACATCACCACCACCATCACTACCATCATACCTCACATCACTACCATCACCATCACTATCAGCTCTATTATCACCCTCGTCACCCATAACATCACCACCACCATCACCACCATAGCATCTCCATCATCACTACCATCATACCTCACATCACTACCATCACCATCACTATCAGCTCTATTATCACCCTCGTCACCCATAACATCACCACCACCATAGCATCTCCATCATCACTACCATCATACCTCACATCACCACCATCACCATCACTATCAGCTCTATTATCACCCTCGTCACCCATAACATCACCACCACCATAGCATCTCCATCATCACTACCATCATCATAGCCCCTAACATTAAGGGGAGATGAGGGTTTTTTCTGGACCCCCTTCTCCCTCATGTTTAGCCCCATTAGTTTTGACATTTTAAGATAATCGACCCATTAGTTTGGCGATTTTAAGACCTTTCACCTCATTTCTTCCCCAATATTTAGACCTTCATGTAATTTAGGTGTCGATTTCTTTCCTGGCGAGCAATAGCGAGCCTGTGATATAGTAGTAACCGGCATCCGGCCGGGCTATTTTTAAATCGAAAAGTTTACAAATATATCTTGAAGGGGGTTCTTGGGGGATTTTGTCTTTGTGCTTCATGGAAGTATAGCGAGTAAAAAAAAAAAAAAAAAAAAAAAAAATATATATATATATATACCCAAATAAATACGCCCATCCACATATTTAAATCCACATATTCAATATCACCACCATCATATAATTCATTGCCATCTCCAGCATGACCATCACCCTCACCACTCATCACATGACCATCACCACTGTTATAAGTCATCATCAACACCACCATCAGCCTCACCATCCATCCACATCTCCCACCATCACCAACATCATTAACTCCACCATCATCCTCACCATCCATTCACTTCTCCACTATCACCATCATCATCTTCAACATCTATCCACATTACCATCATTATCATCACCACTAGCCTCATCCGGTCATCTATCCACATCTCCAACATCACAAACATCATTCATCATTATCATCACCACCATCAGCCTCACCATCCACCCACATCTCCACTATCACCAACATCATCTTCAATATCTATCCACATTACCACCACTATTATCAATCATTATCATCCCTCTTAGCCTTACCCGGTCATCTATCCTCATCTCCACCATCATCACTATCATCTCCACCATCACCACCACCAATCATCATTATCATCTCCACCATCACCACCACCAATCATCATTATCATCTCCACCACCCTCTCCCTCACCATCGTCATTATCACCACCAACAGGCGTCATTAGGCTTGGCTATTTGCAATTATACTCGCTGTTACCTCAGAACTTGGAGATTAAACGAGAGAGAGAGAGAGAGAGAGAGAGAGAGAGAGAGAGAGAGAGAGAGAGAGAGAGAGAGAGAGAGAGAGAGAGAGAGAGAGAGAGAGAGAGAGAGAGAGAGAGAGAGAGAGAGAGAGAGAGAGAGAGAGAGAGAGAGAGAGAGAGAGAGAGAGAGAGAGAGAGAGAGAGAGAGAGAGAGAGAGAGAGAGAGAGAATGCCATACATAGATGGAGTAGTCCATGAACAAGGCCAAGCACATAAAGAGAGAAAGACACATTCATCTTGCAAAGTGTGTGTGTGTGTGTGTGTGTGTGTGTGTGTGTGTGTGTGTGTAATCCCACTCTCTCTCTCATAGACTTTCTGCTCCGGTACCTCTCGTCAGCCAATCAACATAATAGAATCTGGTATTAGTATTAAATATTGTATTATTATTATTATTATTATTATTATTAATACTGCGACTATTATGACATTTATATTATTATTATTATAACTACTGCGACTATTATGACCACTATTATTACTATTACAATGATACTATATTGTGGTGTTCCCTCTCACTAATATAATCTCTGCTTCGGCGCCTCTTGTCAGCCAATCAGATAATAGCTTCTGGAATCCCAAAGGCTCTATCTCTTGCGTATTGCAATCCCCTGTAAAGCATCTCTCTCTAGCATCTCTCTCTCTCTCTCTCTCTAGCATCTCTCTCTCTCTCTCTCTCTCTAGCATCTCTCTCTCTCTCTCTCTCTAGCATCTCTCTCTCTCTCTCTCTCTCTCTCTCTCTCTCTCTCTCTCTCTCTCTCTCTTCTCTCTATATATATATATATTATATTATATATCTATATATATATATACTATATATAATATATATATATATATATATATAATTATATATATATATATCTTCAATTAGTTTGTGTTTATTACGTCCCGTCTAACTTCTTTTCTAAATTGCTAGCATTTGTTTTTGACTTTCTCCTCTCTCTCTCAATATATATACATAACTAGCTACCATATAATTATACTGTATGTTTGTTTTAACTATATAATATTATATCTTCATAGTATTTTAATTAATCTCTCTTTTGTTTTGTATATATCATGCATGTTAATCCTAGTATCTGTTTAGTTCATATTTTATTAACAAATTATAATACAGGCAATTTTTTCCATCTAGCAATCACAAGCGAATCATTGGGATTGATCTAACTAGCCATCAAACACCAATCTATCTATATATCTCTCTTGGATTGATCTAACTAGCCATACAACACCTATCTATCCATCAAACACCCATCTATCCTTTGTCTCACTTGGATTGATATAACTAGCCATCAAACACCTATCTATCCCTTCTATAACTCTGTATATCTATGAATCTGTCAGCAAAACCTTCTGTTTTTACAAGGGACCAACTATTTTCAGTAAATATATTGGTTCTTGTATTAATTTAACTCTAGAAAACCATATCTATCTAGTCATCTGCTTATCTATCTATCTATCTAGTCATCTGTTTATCTATCTATCTATCTATCTAGTCACCTGTTTATCTATCTATCTATCTATCTATCCATTATACTATCTATATATCTATCTATCTATCGGTCAGGCTATCTATCTATCCATCCATTATTCTATCTCTCTATATATCCTCTCCTCTCCACCTCCTGTCTTTAATCCCACAAATGTATGTCTATCTATCTATCTGTCTATCTATCTTATCTATCTATCCATTATTCTATCTATCCTCCCCACTCCACCTCGTGCCTTTAATCCCACTAATACCTGACCATCACTTTTACCATTCCACTAATTATAACTCACTCTCTCTCTCTCTCTCTCTCTCTCTCTCTCTCTCTCTCTCTCTCTCTCTCTCTCTCATTACCCGTTAATATATATATATATATATATATATATATATATATATATATATATATATATATATATTATACCGGTATACTGTATATGATTGTCACCATATACATTTGTCACCTACTTGGTGTGTGTGTGTGTGTCCCCGCTACAGAGGACAGAGTGAGAGACTTGGACTTTGAAATGGTCGTGGCAGAGGGCCGAATTGGGCAACAACTAGGTTGATTGTAGGGAGGTACTGGTACAATAAGATACACTATAATGTAACTAGAATAAGATAGATTGTACACAACATTGTAACTGTCACCTTAATATAAAAAAAAACAAAAAAAAAAAAAAAAAAAAAAATAGAAGGAAACATGCTTACATTACTGATATGTTTGTGGACATGCAGTAATGCAAGTAATGGT
>CM064498.1:2493999-2512536 GCA_032716605.1 Paralithodes platypus | reverse complement strand
CGTTAGTCCTGGCGCATCTGGCAGCACCGCCGCACTGCGGGTTTGGCGGGAAAAACGCGGCAACGTTGTACGGGGGGGTATATAAGGACCAGCGGGGGACACTCCCATCACACCTCTCACCACACCGGAGCAGCAAACCAACAAGCCAACCCTGCCACCCTGCCACCCTCTGCACCCTGCCCTGCCCTGCCCTGTACCTCCAGCCACCCTCTGCACGCTGCCCTGCCCTGCCCTGCCCTGTACCATGCATAAGAAAGGCGTGAAGAAGGCCAGGAAGGCTTCCCCTGCCACCTCGACATCTGCCACCTCTCCGCCTGCCACCTCGACGTCTGCCACCTCACCACCTGCCACCTCACCGCCTGCCACCTCGATGTCAGCCACCTCACCGCCTGCCACCTCACCGCCTGCCACCTCCTCACCCCTCAACGCCTGCCACCTCACCTTTTGACCCCTCTCAGCCTGGCCCCTCCAACTCTGCCACCTCACCGCCTGCCCTCTCGACGCCTGATGAAGAAGTTATTATCGACCTCGGCCCCGATAGTGGAGAGCTCGACACTGTCGAAGGGGTTCCCGAGGATGAGAGTGAGGAAGACGAGGAGGAAGAAGAAGAACCTGCACCTTCCAACAGCGTACAGGCCCCACCAAAGAAACGGCGCCGGAAGAAGACCAACATATTACTGACGGAGGAGACTGAGCGTATGCTGGCAGATTGGATTGAGCTGGATGCGCCTTTTATTTACGACAAGGGTGACCCCAGGCACAAGAACAAGGAGCATATTGAGGCTGTATGGGGGGAGAAGGCTGCGACCATGGACCCACCAATGACCGCCTTCGACTTGAAGACGTGGTGGGGATCCCTCCGCTCCAGGTTCGGCCGGCTCAGCAAGGTGAAGAGTGGTGCTGGGGCCAAACGACTGACGGAGAGGGAAAAGTGGATCCTCAACATGTTCCACTTCATGAAGCCACACATCGTGCGTCAAAAGAAGCCCCGGTCACTTGGTATGCCTGAGGTACGTTGATATTTGTTATGTTTTCAAACCCTTTCACAGTGACAGTGTCATTTTTTTTTTTTTCGTAATTATTTTGCTTATAATGATGCTATTATTGTGTTCAATTTATCGTGTTAACTTAAAAATTTTGTTAATGAAACGCATAATAACTCAAACCAGTTTATTCATGTTATTTAAAGGTTACAAGGATGAATGGTTATGTTGAATGTTATTTTAAAGTTCATAAATAATGTACATGTTACTAATTATACATTCATGTCCCAACAGTCTGCTGCCCAAGCTGCCGCACCGGAGCCTGCTGCTGTTCCTGTCCCTGACCCCACCCCAGCACCTGCCGCCCCAGTCTACGAAGTGGATGACCCCTCTGCCGGCAGTCAGGAGGAGGAGGACACACCCCCAGCCATCGCCCAGCCTGCGCGGAAGGTGAAGAAGGGGAAGCCTCCTGGTGCTGTCCCTTCAACTTCAGCACACGGGACCCTGGAGCAAGTGAGTAGAGGAAATATTAGTTACATTGTTCATTGTTGGCACCCCATTGCAATTCCATGCTATTATTAGATAAAGTGTTTCTGTTTCCAAAGTTATTAGAATAACATAAAGTAATAATAATACTAAAGATGTCATGATTTCACACCATACTATCAACAATAACTTTGAACATATTGGCTTCCCAGAATACCGCAAAATTTCATTGGTTAAAATTAATACTTGGTCAAATATGAAAATATTATGTTTCGTGTGTTTAATGTTCTCTTGTTCCTTGTTCAAGGTCCTTGAAAATTCGGAGAAGCTGCGCCAGAACCTGGGTAAGGCTTTCGATGTGGTCGAGGACCCGGACCACAAGTATTGGCGACTCCCTGGAGGGCATGGCCAAAGACTGTGTGGGGCTGCCTCCAGCTTATAACACCCAACTGAAGTTGGAACTCTTGGCAGCCATCGACCGGTTCAAGCTTGCCCATGCGGAGGGAGTGGCCCGGCCTGGTCCGGACCTCTTGCTCCACGCCCACAGGAGCTTTGGCTTTCCGGCGCCCCAACCCCAACCCCTGGCACAGCAGCATCCTATACAACAGACACTAATGTACCAGGGCACTCCGGCAACCACCCTGCCTCTTCCCACCATGCATCCTCCCACCCTGCCGACCCAGCCCCAGCCTGCTGGGGGCATCGTGCTACCTGCACACCAGATTGCAGCCTTGCAGTCATTGCTGGTGCCGCCACGTGTAGCGACACCCCCTCGCCAATTCGTCCCGCCTACTGCCTCCACACCCAGCCACACGTCGTTCGACCTGGGGCAGTTTGGCACCACCTTCATTGATATGATGTCGGCCCAACAATCACCTGCATCTTTCAATCCAGGTACGCCCGGGCCGGCCATAGATCCCGTTAACCAAACCCTGGAGACCCCCAAGAAGTAGCCCTACCCTCTATAAGTAAATAATTCTATATGTAAATAAATGTTAATTTGTATTTTGAAAAAAATATATGTATTTGTGTAATGACGTGTGTGTTTCTATTTCCAATATTTTATCATAATTATTGATTAATAAGATGACAAATACAATCTATAATGAAAGTAATGAGTAAGCATAAAAAAAAAAATAATAATTTAAACGCAATAATGATAATATGGTTAATAATAATTATGAAAATCCTTGACTGACAACTTAAATTAAATATAACTGTAAAACATAAAGTACAAAACAAAGGAAACATGGAAAAAATACAAAAATTGAATGAAATATAAAAGTCAGAGATGGAAAATTAAATAAGCATGGTACAATTTAAGTAATTAAAGGAAATATAAAAATATAAAATAAAAAAATATGGAAGAACCTAAAACATTAAAGAAAATCCAAATTAAAAGATAAAAGTACAATACAAAGCAAACTGGCAAAGACTCGATAACTTAAATGTAAGATGAAACTAAAATATAAAGCAAAATAATAAGTAAACAGGGGAAAATCTTACAATTTTCAATGAAGTATTAAAGTAAATGTAACTCACCTAAATCCTGTCATCCTGCCAAGCCACAGATCCTTGAGGGGAAGAGAAGTAGGTCTTGAGGTAGTTGCGTTGTGCCTTGGCAAGCATGGTTGCAGTGTTGCGGGACACGGGTGGGATGTTGTTTCCTACAGGTGGGTCACTCCTCCAGGCGGCAGGTATGAGTTGGTGGGTGTGTGGGTCCTCTTGATCTACCTCTGATTGGGGTGGGCTTTGTCCTCGTAGGATGTTGTGCAGAATGCGTGAGGCCAACACAACAACCTCTACACGTTCAGGTTTCAGAGATATTGCAGTGTGGAAAACCCGGAAGCGGTTGGCAAGAATGCCAAAGGCGTTCTCTACCGTCCGGCGGGCCCTGCTGATTCTGTAGTTGTATATTCGTTCCAGTTTCGTGAGGGATCGTAGGGGGTAGGGCTTCATCATGTAGGCGCAGAGGGAATGCATCATCACCTACTAAGAAGTATTCCGTGGTGGTCCAGTGGGATCGGTAGAGATGACCTCGGCGGGTGGCAGATTTGCGTTGTGTTCTCAAGCAACTTAGACAGACTGGTGTGTGCAAAGCCACCACCATCAGACTCTGACCCTATGGCACCAACGTCGACGTAAATGAACTTGTAGTTGGAGTCAACAATTGCCATCAGGACAATACAAAACAAAATCTTATAGTTGAAGTAATATGTGCCACCAAAGTTTGGGTTTTGGATCCGTATGTGTTTGCCATCAATGGCTCCTACACAATGCGGCAGATTCCATCGTTCCTCATAGCCGCTGGCAACCTCCTTCCATTCAGCAGGCGATTGTGGCGTCTTGATCTCCTGATCTCCGTAGACAGAAATGATGGCCTGGCAGGTGTCTGGAACAATTTGGCTGATGGTGTTGTGGGCAACACGAAAGTTGTATTGCAGGCTCTTATAGGAATCACCCGTAGCGAGGAAACGTAGGGTGATGGCCACCCGCAGACCAGGAGGAATGGGTTCCGCCAGAACGTAGGTTTCCTCTGAATGAGGGGGGTGACACGTTCCACTATCTCATCAAATAGTTGTTTGTCTACCCGGGTGAAGTTTTTGTACAGTTGTGGACATTCTGTGGCCAACTCTTGCATCAGCTTCTCATAATGGCCATGTTCAGGCCTTCGTTGTAGATATGGCCACACCCCACTGTCCTCTTGCTCCTTTCATTCTTCTTCTCTTGTTCATCTTGATGGATGTAGTTTGCTATTGCAAGCAGTTCTAACATTTCTATGTAGGAAATGATCCATTTCATGAGCCGAGTGTTATGCCTGTTCTCCGGTTTGATTAGGGAGTTCACCATCTTGAACTCCTCCAGGATGTATTCCGCGATGTTCTTCATGGTGCCGAGTCAGGAGTGGGAATGGGAAAGTTGTGGCCAGCCCTGCCCTTTTGTAGTTCCCAGATTCCAACCCAGACCTACGTGGTTGACAAAGACTGTCTTTGTCTGTGTTTGGACAGACGGGGTGTGCCTACGCTTGTCCGGAAACGGTCCACGTAAGTCCTAAACACTCCCAAGACGTACGGCCTCAGCTACGCAGGTCTTGTGGGGGCGTGGCCATGGGCGTGGCCTGTGTTCCCGCAAATCGGGCAGCCCAGGCGGACTAACGGGGACATGCTTACGCAAGTCGCAAGCACGTACGTAGTTCCATACGACTACATTACGTCTGACGTAACACTGGCCCCGTCACGGTACGTCTGTCGGGAAGTGCAATAGTCGTGCTCTATACGGGCGTACACGGCCGGACTACGCCCGTCAGAACGCAAAATTGGCGATTACTCCTGACGGGAGCTGTCGGGAGCGATATGCGGGAATGTGTGACCCCAGCATTAAGGGAGCCCACCTTGCATGTTTTCTCTTTCTCTCCCTTTCTCTTTGGCTTGTATCCATTCGGCCCCATTCAGCCTACTGTTTTAAGACGTTTACCCCCATCCAGGTGTCAATATTTTCCTGGCGAGCGGTAGCAGCCAGCATATATATATTTTTATGACAGCAAGCTAAATTTGTAAATTTTTCGATAGAAAAATGTCTCCGGCGAAGCCGTATTTCTCCATACAATGCTGGCTCGCTATCGCTCGCCAGGAAGACATCGACACCTAGATGGGGATAAATGTGTTGAAACAGTTGGCGGAATGGGGCCTAATGGATACAAGCCAAGGAAAGAGAGAAATGGAGAGAAAGATAACAAAAAGTCGGTGACCTCCCTTAACGCTCGTGCAATAGTTAAGTGTAATGTAAGAGAGGGTAAGATACAGAGGTAAGGTGCTGGCAGGAAGTTATTTGCACAAGATTTGGAATGCACTCGTATTGAAGCACGGTAAATAAAGTGAGAGCTGAAGTACGAAAGTGTGTGAAACAATCTGTGTGTGTCTGCGTTTGTGCACGGAGGTGCATTGAGCCAGGTGTGTCCCATCAGGTTAATTAATCTCACCATTTTATAATTAAAGCGGCGGGAGGCTCACTATGCAGCTATTGCCCCGACAAGCACAGTCATCTGCATGCATATAAAATAACAAACAGAAACAAGCTAAAATAACATCTACTTCAATAATATTATTACAAGACTATAGAATTAAAACAGACAAACACTGACTGTCCTAGATAAACACTAAGGACCAGAACACATGTTGAACAAATACAATGCGACAAATATAGCAATTATAGGCCATTGTTTTAATCCTGGCGGGTGTACACTTGGCCACTTGGATATAGAGCACTTTTGTTCAAAGTTGATTAGCTGATGGTACTGTGTATACAAGTAACATAATTAATTGCTTTAATTTAACCATCACAATACATAAACTATACGGAATACGGTACGTTCAGCCAATCACCTTTAATTAGTACATTTTCATGATAAAAAGTGACTTAGTGCATATGCGGCAGGTAATATATATATATATATATATATATATATATATATATATATATGTATATATATATATATATGTTTCCAATCTCTCAGTGGGGTTCGAACCGCCGACCATCAGGGCGATAGCCGACGCTCTAATCAACTACACCACGGCAGTCTAAAAGACACTCAACCTTCTATCCTATTGATTTTAGGGAGAAGGGAAACCCACTAGGCGGTTCGAACCCCACTGAGAGATTGGAAACATTTAGTGGCTCACGTGGTATTGTGTAATATATACTCAATATTTGTAACTCTCATGCTTTGTGGGTTAGAATTAAATTAATCAATTTCGGCCCGAGTGCGTCGGGACACTTAGAAATCCGGTATGGTATTCTGGAATATGATCCTACGACTAGGTCTAATCTATCTATCTATCTATATGCTCAGCCCAATCCCCATTTTGGGGTAAGCCGACTCAACAGAGCAAGAACAGGGAAAACACAAAAACACACAAAACAACAAATAAACACAGATAAAAAACACAAACTCACACACATCCAGGTCGCCCAGGAAAACCCAGAGACCAGGTCACCAAGGTCGCTCCAGCAGAAGAAAAAATCGAAAATTAGTTTAACTAGGTAAGAGATAGATAAAGAGGTTGAGTGTCTTGAGAGGGTAGTTGAAAAAAGCGTCGGCTATGGTCGTAACCCCACTGAGAGGAAAACTTAGTGTGAAATAAAGAGAAAATATATAAAGGAATGAAAGATAAAAATATAGAGATAAAGAAAAAAGAAATAATAAGATAACGCAATGAAAAACGAAAATCCAGAAATAATAAATCGGACGATATTTTAAGGAGAATGACAATATTTTTAGTATTTCAATTCTTAACTATAAATAGATAGAATTGAGGGTCCATAACTTTTTATTTATTATTAAAGCTCCGGCTATGCATGCGTAAGAAATATCTGAATCACAAATTACATAACAAATTATCTCACGAAAAAACTAAGTGCTATTGCGTAAAACTAATTATAACAAAATAAAATAATGTACTTAAATAAGGTGAAGAATAAAATTTAATATATGGTGTCCGTATTTAGTAGTACTCAGCAAAAAAGGAAAAACTCCTGACTTAACTTATAACAAATTTCAGGGACAGCATTGTTCTATAAAAACGACGTTTAATCCACTAGCAACACGGGGGACAATGTAATAAAAAGAAACAAACCTTTGACAAGAGGAGAAGGCAGTAAAAATAATCATACACACCAGCGGCAACTGATCGTAAAACAGGGATTATACAATTTTACGGTACTCAAACTGAGCTGTGTATAAAGGATAAAAGATGAAGTTATCACAATCATTCTATTAATAAGCCGTATCCAAAATGATTAAGTCTGCTATGTAGCGTAAGATAGTGCTAGACAATAGATACCAAATAAACGAATCGTACTAAAAATTAATACTATAACTTATAATTTTAACATAATCACAACTTAGGAAAATTAGGAAGAACAGAAATTTAATTTTATAGGGAGACTCTTAATTTTGTTTGTCCACGTACGCTCTCTTTGACTTTCACTTAAAAGGGAAATAGTCGCCCGAAAAGAAGGAAAATATTTATTAGTACTACCGCCCAAATTCATAAAACTTAAGCTTGCACAAAAAGATCAACTATGACTCTAAAATCAAAAGACATCGTCGGAAACGCTTAACATCACCCTGGAAAGGAAGTCCTTTAAGCATTATCGGACGTAACACTAGAATACAAGTACTAAAAAAAAATATAGAATAAAAATAAAAATTACAGACTAGCTTTGCGTTTTCCATAGCTCTTGGTACAGCTCGCCATCTGTTCAGGTGCGGGTCTTCACATTTCTCTCAAATAGAAGGAAGGGGACGGAAGGGACAAATCGTATGCATATAACATATTCCTCTTCTTCCACAAAATGACTCTATATTAGTACATATAGACCAAATTATTTATTCCAAGGGGGACAACTGCAAGAACACCAGAATAATCTTAATACAAGTGAATCACCAAATAAAAAAGGGGAAGGGTGGTCCGAAAAGTTTGTGCAGAGGACACACAAATCCTTTTACTCTTAATATAAAAGGAAAAAATCCATTATGTTAGGAAAACACAAGCATGGCCTGTTAAATTTAAGTATATACTCATTTACTAATGAGGTTTGTCCACATAAGAATCCTGAACGCTTGTACTTTCACCTGAACCAGGTTATAGGTTTGATCCCGGGGAAACAAAACCTAAATGTTTATACATTGACGATCGACTAGTAATGGCCAATCTTTGAACCTAGCTTGCTGTTAAACTTCCCTGCCCGGAGAACTCAAAATACGATTGCCTTACAGCGTGAGTGGAAACGCTCTTAATACCACTCACAGACTCGTCCTTATATGTTTTACCACTAAGAAAACTAGTAAAATAAAATTAATATAGAATAAAAAGAATTAACTTGACCTATCTTTGCTTTTTCCATACCTGCTCTTGGTACAGCTCGCCATCTTGTTCACAGCGAGTGTTCACTCTTAATCTGACATATCGAGACTCAAAAATGTAGCAGATGAATGGGAAGGGGACAGAAGGCAGGGCCAAAATCGTCAATTCCGGGTCCACTACTAAATATTAGGTTTTTTCTTCCCTTCGGGACCCAACCTATTATTTCCCCTTCATCATTGACGATGCGCCTGAATTCTCAAGACTGGGGGGGGGGGGGGGGGACATTCATCATAAACATCGCATACCACTAATAAACCAGGTAAGGTCCAAGTAAACATGTACTAATCAGATCAGTTTAATATCAAAGAAAATATAAAAGAGAGTTACAGGCGGCTTTTCTTAAAAGAAGCCTGTGGTGTTAGCACCTTTAAGTTTGATAGAACAGTTGGTGTAACACAAGAATAAACTATTCATTTAGCTTATATATCCCAGGGTAAGTGAAACATTCATTATCACCCAAATGTGTTAATATGTAGGCTACATGCATGGCCTCAGGTACTGTATTACCAAAATATTTGTACTCTTACTCTAAATCTAATCCCTGAGATTATTGGTATATTGGAAACCCTATTGCATCCATAGTGTTTAACCTAAACATAAGAAATGTTCCTGGTTACGTAACGTAACATAATGTAATATATCCTCACTGTATAATTTAGTTATAACCCACCCGGTTATTACTCATAGTTCCATCAGCATTCAACAATTGTTTATGTATTTATAATAAGCATAGTCCCTTCTGTACCTGCAACGTGTTTTTAATTTCATTTTAGCTATATTTAGGGATTTTGTGCAGTTTATAAGGATATGTGGTATAAAATTGGGTTAGTGAGATAGTTCGAAGCCTTTTTATGCTGGAGGCCCTTTCTTAACCTTAATAAAAATCGTCCAATAGTAGCCAGAATAAAGTTAAAAGGACGGTCCGGTACTGAAAGGGTTAACACCCTATCTACTCTCCTTAATTATCATAATTAATCTAGATATTATATCTAAACCCATAGCCCCTTGGATAATCACTAATCTAACTTCAATTTCATAACTCATATGTTAATCTGATCACACTGATATATTTATTTGAATTGTTTATACTTACGATTTATAAACAAGCCCCTGAATTAATTGCTGTTCGCATTCTTCACTCATACTATCACCTCCTCACTGAGAGTCTGTGAGCTCTCATTCTGAGCAAGACTACCAGCAAGGGAAGTGCTATCCATTCCCTCTCACTAACAAACCCTTTATCACAAGAACAGTTACAGTATCTTAAGTATCAAGCAATCTTGCAGGATTCTTGGTTTCATCTCTAGGATGTGAGTAACAGAACTGCTGATGTTATCTTAAAACTTTACTTGTCATTAGTGAGACCCCATATGGATTATGCTGTCCAATTTTGGTGTCCTTATTACAGAATGGACATAGATTCATTGGAGAGAGTACAGCGTAGAATGACAAATAATCCATAATATTAGAAATCTTCCGTATGAAAAAAGGTTGAAGAAATTAGGTTTACATTCGTTTAGAGACGCAGAGTTAGAGGGGATATGATAGAGGTGTTCAAGTGGGTTAGTGGGATTACAAAGGGGACATGACAAATGTACTAAAGCTCAGTGATAGCGAAAGAACTCGTACCAATGGTTTCAAATTAGATAAATTTCGTTTCAGAAAAGATATAGGCAAATATTGGTTTGGTAACAGAGTTGTAGATGGGTGGAATGGACTACCAAGTGCTATAGTGGGATCTAAAACAGTAGGGAGCTTTAAGATAAAATTGGATAAGCATATGGACGAGAAGGGTTGGGTGTGAAGGGGGATCAGCCGGGTTGGGCCAATCAGCGCTCTGCAGACCCCCATAATCCTGCGTTAATCTCTAACCGTTTTGGTAAGATGATCCTCAGGGTATTAGAGTGTTGAGCCTATAATTGGGCTTTGTAATTGAATTGGGGTTGTGTAGGACAGGGATCTGCCAATCTTAGGGATCTTAGGCCAATCGGCTTTCTGCAGACTCCCATTTTCTTATGTTCTTATGTTCTTATTATGTATGTAGCTAAAATTAGGATACAACACAGTATGAGGAGAGCTGGAGGGAGGCGAGAGGAAGGGCAATGGTGAGGAGGGTGGAGAGGCTACAGGAGGAGGAAATCGGGGAAATACAGAGAGCAGTAGAAGACGACTATTAGGTTTGACCTGGAAGGTATGGAGGAAGTGGAAGAGATGAGCAAAGTGTTTAAGGAAGAGATCTGTGCAGCATGTGAGGAGGTGGGTAAGTAGGAGAAGATTAGAGTGAAGTACAGCATAGTGGACAGAAGATAAAATAGCTGTGAAAACAAGAAGAAAGCGTATAGAGAGTGGTTGGGTAGTAGAGGGAATGAAGATTTGGAAAGACAGAAACGAGCGAGGTAAGTGGAGAAAAAGAGAGTGGTGAGAAGTAAGAGAAGAGAGATGAGGAATTTGGAAGGAATCTGAGTGTAAAATGGAGGGAGTAAGAAACTGTTCTGGAAAGAAGTCAAGTAAGCTAGGGAGGGTAGCAAGAGATACAGTAAGGGTGTGACAGCTACGTATGACAGAGTGCTAGCCGAGGAGCAAAAGAGAATCGAAAGAAGATGGAGGGAGAACTTCAACGAATTGCTAAATGTAAGGAATGAAGCGCCAGTAACATTGTTGATGGGGTAGAGAGGGAGAAGGAGAGAAGTAGTGGAGGAGGAGGTCAGAAGTATGTGAAGCCATGAAAAGAGTAAAGTTGGGAAAGCACCAGGAATAGATGGAGTGTGTGAAATGTGCTGAGGTATGGTGGTGAGATAGTGATCGAATGGGTATGAACAATGTGCAAACCAGCTGGGAGAAGGGGAGTGCACCTTACTGGAAGACAGCCATAATAGTCCCCCTATATAAGGTAAAGGGAAGAGGAGTGTGTGGTAACCACCAAGGAATATTTCTTCCAAGCGTAGTAGCAAGTTCAGTAGGGTTGATAGAGAGTCAGAGCGAGAAAGGAGAAATGGATAGGTGACGAGCAGGTTTAGGAAGGCAAGAGGATGTGTAGATTAGATTTTTTTACCTGAATGTGTAGAAATATCTTACGGAACAAAAGCTGTTTGTTCCTTTAGACTTGGAGAAGACCTATGACAGAGTGGATAGAAAGGTATGTGGAAAGTACTTAGAATATACGGAGTAATGGCAAGTTGCTGAAAGCAGTGAAGGCATGTTTGAGGGTGCAAAGGTGGCAGTACGTGTGGAGAATGAGCAGAGCGAGTTCTTTGCTAAATGTGGTTTGAAACAGGGGTGTGTGACGTCCTGTGGTTGTTTACTGTATATATGGATGCAGCCATGAAGAATACAAGGAAGAGCAGTGGGTGTTGTTATATCGCTGATAGAGGGAAATGAGTGGAAGCTACCTGTACTGCTGTTTACTGATGATACAGTTCTGATGAGTGATAATGAATAGGAGTTGCAGGGTCTGGTAAATATGTTTGGAACAGTGTGCGAAAAACGGAATCTGAAGGTAAATGCGGGGGAGAGCAAGATTATGGTCTTCGAAAGAGTGAAGCCACAGAGTGTGAGATGAAGTTGAACGGTCAGGCTATGGAGATTGTCAGCTCATTTAAGTATCTGGGCAGTGTGTTGTGTAAAGATGGGACTATGGATGAAGTGTGGGAGAGGATGCAACAAGGGAAGAGGGTTGTAGGAACGCTGTAAGCAGTAACAGAAAGGTAGTCAGTATGGAAATAAGAAGTCCTTGCATGAGTGTGGTAATCCCGACACTGACTTACGGAAGCAAAGCATGGACGTTGGTGAGAGACTCAGACCAAGAGTGAGGGGTGGAAATGAGTTACTTGGAAAGTGCGTGCAGAGTTACAGGAGGGATAGACAGTCGAAGGAGGAAGTAAGAAGGAGGTTTGGTGTAGAGGTAGATGCTGGAAAGTGTGAAAAGGAACATCTTGAGATGGTTCGTCCATATAACGTATGGGAAGCAAGAGATGACTAAGAGGGTGTACGAGAGCGAGTGGAAGGACAGAGAGGAGAGGTAAACCGAAAGAGAGGTGGAAGGAAGGAGTGAGGAGTATATGGATGAAGGCAGTGCTGGTTGTTAGGAGGGGCGTCGACTGACTGACGGAGTGCATGGGGGTCGGTTCGTTTGTGGCCACCCCTTTGGGGATCACGGCGTCAGACAATAGAAGATATATACTGTATTATATATATATATATATATATATATATATATATGGTTATACACAAATATCTAACGTCTGACGTCAACCGTATTAATAAACACTCTTCCTACCAAAAAGCAAGTTTGATAAAAGGACATTTCAAATCACTGAAACTGCCCCTATTACATCGTTGACATTTAGTTTAGGAAAGGGAATTGGTAGGATTGGGGGAAACGAGAAGACTGGCTGGAGGGTAGACAACGGGTACCGATGTTGAGTTTCGAAATGCAATCACTGAAGGACTGGATGAGATATGGAAGAATATGACTGATGGAGTGTGAATGTATACGTAGATTGTGAGGAAAAAGTGAGAAAGTGTGTTATGATGGATTGTAGAGTGAACGTGAGAGGAAGTGGTTGGAAAGGGAAGGAAAGGATGAAGGTGATTGGGAGGGAAGAAAGAACAATGTGAAAGGTAATTGATGGGTAATGATCTGAACCTTGGGGAGGGGGATTTGGATATAGAGGAGTGGAAGGAGACTAACGTTACTCTGGGTGATTCCTGCTAGGTGGATATGGAAAAGAGAATGGTCCGTGCTTGTATTTAAATTAGGATGTAGTAGTTGCTCCGTGTTGTAGTAATATGGATATGTTGTGCTAGTTGTTGAAAATGTCTACATATTAACACGACTATCTACAATATATGAAATTTCCCCAACCATCACAGGAAAGCACAACCAAAAGACGTGCCTAATTTTATCAATATTTCAATATGTGTTTATGCAAGTGTTTTATGTGTGGTTGTTTAATAACGCTAAAAGTAAGGTTATTCCACTTGGATACCGTCCAACCCACCAACGCCATCAGTCTGTAGATCCAAACAACACACTTTCTATCATATTCTCAATATTTAAGCTCGACAACATTCATAATCCTAACACGGAGCAAAAACCTATCCACAGCCCACTGCCTAAACCACGTTTACAGTGGTTCTAAGCTGAGCCCACACACAAAACATGGCCACACATCTGAAATGTTCAGACAAATGGATTTCTGGGAATGGAAAACATGTATTCGTCATTCATATTATTTCGCCTTCTATTCAGCCGTTCGCTTTGCAGTCAATGTTTTAATTGAGACTTCCTCAGAATCCATGTTGTTTTACGTTTCTACCCACTGTTTACAATAAAAATTGTAAATTTAATTTTGTTCTTCTATTTTGTATTTTGTGTATTTATCATTCACTGCAGCTTATTTTGTGCACACGTTCTCTGTACCTTCGCACACATTACATCCCTCTCTCTTCCTACAAACACTATCAGTTTACCCTTCCAATTCCTCTCTCCCTTTTAACCAAATTCCCTGGTTTTTCTGTGCCAGGATATAATATGCTGAGAAATCTGACTTTAGATAATGGACCACTGCTACATTACATGAGGCCTTACCTGATATAATCCCTGGTTTCTGGCATCAGAGGTGATGTTGGTAGTTGCAGAGGATTGTTGCCGTTGTTCTTGTGTTAGTTGTTGAATTAGTTAAGGAGGTTGCTTAAGTTGTTGTTGCTATATAATTGGCCATTGTTTAGTTGTTATGGTTGTTGTGTTAAAGGTCAATTGTTGTGGATTCTCTGTGTTGGTTGCGGCTTTGGATAGCTTGGCGTGAGTAGCAGCTTCATTTTTTTGTTTTGTATCATCATCTCATCATAATTTGTTCTTGATTTTGGTCTTGCGCTAGTAATTTTATTCGTGCTGTCATTGGTGGATATGACGGTGAAGGTGGTGTTGTTCTACCTTGCTAAGACCCCCACTCCTGAATGAGCTTAAGGAGGTTGTAGTGCCAGATTTGAGTGAGTTTGTTGTTGTGGTAGTTTATGGTACAGTGTTGGTAGCTGTCAGGGGGGTTTGCTGTGTTGGTGGAGAGTGTGGCCTGGACTGCTTGTTGGCTGTGGTGGTTGGGGAATGTGAGAGACGGTTGTTGTAGTTGTTTGAGTGTCTCCAATTGTTTGTTGGTGTTGTTGTTGTTGTTGTTTTTGTTGACATAGGACTATCATGCCACCGTTTTCAAACTCCTTTTTGTCCAAACCAGCACAGTCTGCAAAGAATGAGATTTCAAAGATTAATACAGCACATATTAAAAGTACATTATCATATATACTGTATACTGGTAACAATTGGAAACAATATTGATTAGGGAGAAACAAAATAATATATGGACAAGGAAAAACATTACAATGGATAATTTTAAGTTAATAAATAATAAATAAATAAATCAAAGATATACATATAATATACTGTATATATATATATATATATATATATATATATATATATATGTAGTAACTCGCTAGGAAAATTGAAACAATGGAACACAAAGCTTTCGTCTATTCTCAAGACATCTTCAGGGTAATACAAAAAAGAACAACGGGTTCATCTATCTCGGCTAGGGGTGGCAAATGTAGCTAGGTCAATAGATAGATTGTCGCGGGGTTTCGCTGAAAATAAAGCCTGAGAATATGAGTAAGAATAATTGTCTAGATAGGGTAAATTACCGTACTGGTACATCAGAGAGGAATAGAAAATATCAGTCACAGGATTTTAATTGTACTGCTAGTAGAAATATTGGAGGTGAAACAGAAGATGGGAATTCAGTTAGAAATAAAGGTAAATCCGATACCAGTAAAATAAATTCATTGCGATTATATTATACAAACTGTAGGAGTTTATGTAACAAAATGGATGAACTTAGAGCACTTGTTAGCAACGAAAATATAGACATTATAGCACTGACTGAAACATGGATTAATACAGAATCAAGACATTTTTTAGAAGAATTCCATATACCAGGATATAGTTTGTTTAAACGCGACCCAACAAGTAGGAGGGGCGGCGGAATAGCAGTGTTTGTCAGGAGTTCTTTAAAAGCTGTATTAAATCAGGTATTAGACTAAATACTGATAACGAAAGTGTTTGGGTAGAGGTTAGCGAAGGTAGTGAGACCATAATTATTGGAGTTATTTATAGACCACCAAATATGAGTAGAAACGAAGGTACAGCTTTATGGCAGGAAGTGAAAATAGCATCAAGGTTTAGCAATGTGTGTATTATGGGGGATTTAAATTTTCCGAATATTGATTGGCAGCATCAAATCGGCGACTCAGATTCAAAAGAGTTTATTGAGGCGGTACAGGATAGTTTTGTATTTCAATTCATAGACTCGCCTACTAGAGGTAATAATATCCTCGATTTAGTTCTCAGTAATAATGAACAAATGATAAATAATGTAGAGATAGGAGACCAACTAGGAAATAGTGATCATAAATCAATTTATTTTAACATACAATGGACAGGAAAGGCTAAAGAAAATACGACACTTATCCCAGATTTCAGAAAAGCCAATTATGGTGGATTAAGAAGAGCCTTAAGAGTCGATCCTATGGTTAAACTATTAAGTGGGCCCAGGTGCGCTAATGAACATGCTCTCTCTCAGATACCTGTCTTAACTCAGGATAATTTGACAGCTACATATAATCATTTTATTTCTTCACTCCACAATGCACAAAATAAATATATCCCCAAAAGAAAATTTAGATCAACACAGAACCAACCCAAAATGGATGAATAATAGACTATTAGACCTTCTAGGAAAAAAGAGAGGAATATATTGAAAAATTAAGAAAGGCGAAATTCACCTACTTGCTTACTATCAGAATCTATCAAGAGAGGTTAAAAAAGGTATAAGGACAGACAAAAGAAATTATGAAATCAGGATAGCCAATGACTCAAAAAATAACCCTAAGGCTTTTTACCAGCTATATAAATCTAAAGTTAGAGATAAAATAGGCCCCTTAAAACTTCGATAGGAGAAATGACAGAAAATGATTTAGAAATGTGCAGTACATTAAATAGTCAGTTTCTATCCGTTTTCACTAATGAAAATTTGGCACAGATTCCAGAAGTCCGTAAGTCCGTAAGGTATATAGCGATAGTATAGAACATAGGTTAAGTACGGTTACTATAAATAGAAATGATGTGCTTAAGGAAATTGACAGACTGAAACCTCAGAAACAGTACCTGCCTGACCTTTACTGAGTGAGGACCTGTCCCTAGTGACTCCCAGTGATTTATCTTTGCCCATAGTGTGGTGATAGTGTTAACGCTTTCTTAAAATGGCTGGTGTTGACGATATTGCTACCTCCTCTCATATTCTCCAGCTTTGTCTTGCTGATTAAGAAAGGCTGGATAATGTGGAGAGAGAGGTGCAGTCTCTCAAAGACGAGAATTTAGCCTTAAAGCTAACTTTGGCTGACAAGAAAAGTGAAGATAGTGCAACTGCTGTTAGGGATCGTGATGCTCCCTGGACAGTTGTTCCAACAAGTGCAACAACCTGCAAATTTCTACGGCAGCCAGTTGCCCTCAGCAACAAGTTCATCACCTTAGATGACGAATGTGATGGTGAGGCTGTGAGTGCTTCCTTGGCGAGAAACCCAGGAAAAGGGTAAGTAGTTTGCCTCCAAACACAGGAAATGGGGTGACTGCTCCCCCCCCCCCCCCCCCCCCCTCAGGAGTACCTTCAAATGCTGCCCCAGGAGTTCCTGCCGCTGCCGCAGCTGCTACCAAGTCATCGACAAGGAGAGGCAAGTCCTTCTCAATTGTTGGGGACTCCATCGTCAGACACTTAGCTAGGTCCACCTGTACTGATATTAGGAAGCTTGTCTGTCTGCCTGGTGCCGGGTTGGGAAGGTGTTAGAGGAAATTGATTACATCATGAAAGATATTGGAGATAGCCCCATTATCTGTCTCAGTACAGGGAGCAATGATGTTGGTAAAGGTAGGACGGAAGTACTGCTTCGGCAGTACAGGGAGGTGTTAGATAAAGTTAGGAGGAAGGGAGGCATACCTGTAGTACACAGTATCTTGCCACGGAGAGGGGTCAGCAAGGAATGGTCATCTAGGGCAATTGGTATCAATTGTCGGCTGGAAAAATACTGTAATGCAAATGCAATACCATTCCTTGATAACTGGACCCGTTTCTATGGTAAAAATTAGTTGTACGCACAGGACGGGGTTCATCTTTCTCGGCTAGGGGTGGCAAATTTAGCTAGGTCAATAGATAGGATTGTCGCGGGGTTTCGCTGAAAATAATGCCTGAGAATATGAGTAAGAATAATTGTCTAGATAGGGTAAATTACCGTACTGGTACATCAGAGAGGAATAGAAAATTTCAGTCACAGGATTTTAATTGTACTGCTAGTAGAAATATTGAAGGTGTAACAGAAGATGGGAATTCAGTTAGAAATAAAGGTAAATCCGATACCAGTAAAATAAATTCATTGCGATTATATTATACAAACTGTAGGAGTTTATGTAACAAAATGGATGAACTTAGAGCACTTGTTAGCAACGAAAATATAGACATTATAGCACTGACTGAAACATGGATTAATACAGAATCAAGATTTTTTTTTAGCAGAATTCCATATACCAGGATATAGTTTGTTTAAACGCGACCGAACAAGTAGGAGGGGCGGCGGAATAGCAGTGTTTGTCAGGAGTTCTTTAAAAAGCTGTATTAAATCAGGTATTAGACTAAATACTGATAACGAAAGTGTTTGGGTAGAGGTTAGCGAAGGTAGTGAGACCATAATTATTGGAGTTATTTATAGACCACCAAATATGAGTAGAAACGAAGGTACAGCTTTATGGCAGGAAGTGAAAATAGCATCAAGGTTTAGCAATGTGTGTATTATGGGGGATTTTAATTTTCCGAATATTGATTGGCAGCATCAAATCGGCGACTCAGATTCAAAAGAGTTTATTGAGGCGGTACAGGAGAGTTTTTTATTTCAATTCATAGACTCGCCTACTAGAGGTAATAATATCCTCGATTTAGTTCTCAGTAATAATGAACAAATGATAAATAATGTAGAGATAGGAGACCAACTAGGAAATCTATCTATCTATCTATATGCTCAGGCCCAATCCCCATTTTTGGGGTAGC
>CM064498.1:2490168-2493899 GCA_032716605.1 Paralithodes platypus | reverse complement strand
AGAACCATTTTACTTTCATATATAAAATCACGTCAAGGAATAGAACTTACATACCGGTACACAAAAGCAAAACCGATTATACTCTCTCTCTCTCTCTCTCTCTCTCTCTCTCTCTCTCTCTCTCTCTCTCTCTCTTTCTTTCTTTCTTTCTCTCTCTAGCTCTCTCGCTCTCTCTCTCTCTCTATCTATCTCTCTCGCTCCTGCTCTCTCTCTCTCTCTCTCTCTCTCTCTCTCTCTCTCTCTCTCTCTCTCTCTCTCTCTCTCTCTCTCTCTCCTATACATGCACACCCACGTAACGACAAACACAGAGTTGTAGTGGACAAGAAAAAGGCGAGACACAGGAGGATAGAAGTGTTTTGAAGAGAGGGAGGAGAAGAAGGGAAAGGCATAGCAAGAACAAAGTGGACGGAGAGGAGAAAAGGTGGAGAGAAGAGAGGAGGAAGAGAACAAAAAGAGAGAAAATAATACCAACAAATGGGTAAACTATAAAGAGGAGAAACGAAGAATAAAATGTGAACGAAAAAATAGAAAAGGGAAAGCAATAAAATGAGGAAAAAGCGATAAATTATAATGATGAAAAAGAAGGAAATGGGAGAAGCAGGAGGAGAAGAAAGAGCAGTGGGAGATATCAATCAACTATGAAGGTTGAAGGAAAGATGAAATGAAGAAGAGAGAGAAAGATGAAACAGAGACAAAGGGAAGATAAACGGAATTCGTAAGTAAGCACAGTTGTTGCCTCTACTTGATGTCTCACTAACATATGAGTAACTCAAAACCCTCAAAAACAAACTGTGGATAAAGCCGGAGTCACACGAGCCCTTTTTCGAAAAAATTTACAGGCAATTATGGTCTGGAAGCTTAAAAAAATGACACTTTATCAGAATTCAGCCACCTAACATAATCTACTTCAGTCTAGTTGCCGATACCAGTGCTAAAAAGTCCCCCAAAAGTACGAGAAAATACTTGCTCATGGAAAGTAGACCAAAAAAACTCTCAAAAACAAACTAGGGATAAGTAGGGCCTTCACCTGCAAGACAAGACATCCATCGCAAGTGTAAATGTAGTGGGGTGTCATAAAAAAGTGTAAATGTAGTGGGGTGTCATAAAAAGTGTAAATGTAGTGGGGTGTCATAAAAAGTGTAAATGTAGTGGGGTGTCATAAAAAGTGTAAATGTAGTGTGCTGTCATAACAAGTGTAAATGTAGTGGGGTGTCATAAAAAGTGTAAATGTAGTGGGGCGTCATAAAAAGTGTAAATGTAGTGGGGTGTCATAAACAGTGTAAATGTAGTGGGGTGTCATAAAAAGTGTAAATGTAGTGGGGTGTCATAAAAAGTGTAAATGTAGTGGGGTGTCATAAAAAGTGTAAATATAGTGGGGTGTCATAAAAAGTGTAAATGTAGTGGGGTGTCATAAAAAGTGTAAATGTAGTCGGGTGTCATAAAAAGTGTAATAATAGGTGTCATAAAAAGTGTAAATGTAGTGGGGTGTCATAAAAAGTGTAAATATAGTGGGGTGTCATAAAAAGTGTAAATGTAGTGGGGTGTCATAAAAAGTGTAAATGTAGTCGGGTGTCATAAAAAGTGTAAATATAGTAGGGTGTCATAAAAAGTGTAAATGTAGTGGGGTGTCATAAAAAGTGTAAATGTAGTGGGTGTCATAAAAAGTGTAAATGTAGTGGGGTGTCATAAAAAGTGTAAATGTAGTGGGGTGTCATAAAAAGTGTAAATGTAGTGGGGTGTCATAAAAAGTGTAAATGTAGTGGGGTGTCATAAAAAGTGTAAATGTAGTGGGGTGTCATAAAAAGTTTAAATATAGTGGGGTGTCATAAAAAGTGTAAATGTAGTGGGGTGTCATAAACAGTGTAAATGTAGTGGGGTGTCATAAAAAGTATAAATGTAGTGGGGTTTCATAAAAAGTGCACGAATGTTGCAGAATGACATAATTACCATCGCACCCATCGCTAAGTTCTCAAGAGTGCCATAGCAGCAATATTCGGAGACCTTTGGAGATACTGTAGTCATAATTTAGGTGCCAAGATTATAATTATGCTCTATGCGCGTGATACTTGTTTTAGTGACTGATCGAAGAAGAGGAAGAGGAAAAGTAAAGATAACAAATATGACCGAGGAAGAAGAGAAGGAAGGATGCAGGAGAGTAATGGAGAAGAATGAGAGCACAGAGTGAGAGGGAGATCGGGTAGCTGGATTGGAGAGAGAGAGCGAGAGAGAGAGAGAGTAAAAAGTGATGGATAATGCTAAGCTTTTCCCATGTTGCGCCCCCGTTCAGTGTTATGCGATTGTAGGTTGCATTGATTGAGGGCTATGTGATGATAAATGCGAGGACTCGAATTAGTGGAAACATAAATAGATAGATAGATAGATAGATAGATAGATAGATAGATGAATAGATAGGTAGATAGATGAATAGATAGGTAGATAGATAAAGAGAGAGAGAGAGAGAGAGAGAAAGAGAGAGAGAGAGAGAGAGAGAGAGAGAGAGAGAGAGAGAGAGGCTACTCCCCCCTAGTTTACAAACATTACCTCCTCTTTCTGTCCCTAGCACACTACAAAAACGTACCTTTGATCTCACTCAGCCCTTTTCCTATATTCATTCATTTATTCATTAATGCATTCAGAGAGAGAGAGTGTGTGTGTGTGTGTGTGTGTGAGTAAACTATAATGATAAGCCTCTTAAATAGGAGTGGCTGAGGGAAAGCTGAACATCCTACAAAGAGAGCCATTTATACTGCGAGAGAGAGAGAGAGAGAGAGAGAGAGAGAGAGAGAGAGAGAGAGAGAGAGAGAGAGAGAAAATAATTATATGAAGTGCCATTTCTAGTGAAGGGAGGGAGCGAGCAAGGGGAGGGAGGGGGCGGGGAATTGGGAGTGGGGGGGGGGGGAGGAAGGGGGACAGTCTGGGGGGGGATTAGGGAGGCTACTGGCTGGAAAAAGGGGGATTAGGAGGGGAGAGGGGAAGAGAGATAGACAGATTGGCAGAGTTAGATAGATACAGTATATATATACAGTATATATATATATAATTATATATATATATATATATATATATATATATATTATATATATATATATATATATATATATATCTAATATTTATATATATATTTATATATATATATTTATATATATATATATATATATATATATATATATATATATATATAGGGAGAGAGAGAGAGAGAGAGAGAGAGAGAGAGAGAGAGAGAGAGAGAGAGAGAGAGAGAGAGAGAGAGAGAGAGAGAGAGAGAGAGAGAGACAGAGAGAGAGAGAGAGAGAGAGATTGGCAGTGCCGATTAGTCAGACAATTAATAAAAATTTAAGCATTAATACATATATTTGCGAACAGAGAATTATAGATAAATAAACTAATAGATATATGAATAGATTGATAGATAAAGAGAAAGACATACTAATACAGGGATAGAGAGGGGCAACAGATAGACAGACAGACCAGAAGGACAGATAGTGAATTAAGGTTAGGCCTGTTGGTAGATAAAGAAGATATTAAGAGAGGAATGGAGAATAGGGGAAAGACAGAAAAGAGAATGGGAAGAGAGATATATATGGATAGACAGAGTTACATAAAAAATGACAGAAAGAGATTTGCGGTTAGGACTATATGTTTGGACAGTAAGTAATAAAGTCGGAATGGAGAATAAGAGAGAGAGACAATAGAGATAATGGAAGAGAGTAAAGAATATAAACAAATAGAAG